>VZRM01003598.1:62428-101556 GCA_013397955.1 Grantiella picta | reverse complement strand
GCACACCCCAGTGCGGGTGACACAAAGAGTACAAAAGTGTAGTTCCAAGGTGGCAGAGCTCTCCTGGAGATGGGGACACTTGCTCTCAGCCATCAAGGCAGGTGCTGTGATTAAAGTTTTCCTCTCCACTATCACTGTGCTTGTCTTTGGTGAATAACTACTGACAGAAAATCTGTCCTGAGGAAACCCCTGGGTCAGCTCACTGCTGAACGCAGATGGAACGGAGAATAACTATTATTGCACCCTGCCTGCTTTCATTGAACAGCAATTTAAAGCATACATAGACAAGGATGAAGCTAATGCCACTCTTACCATGACACTCTTCACATAGCCAGCAGTCTCCAGGGTCTAATGAAAAACAATGAAACAACATCAGTAAGTGGACAGGCTTAAAAAGAAAGGAAAGAAATAAAAGTTATTTTCTGAGGAGTATTATAATTTTGGTGTTTTCTGTTTGCAAGAACTGAGAAGATATTAAGAAGGAAGCAAAAGGCGAAGCTCAGGATTTCAGTCCTTCCCTGCACACAGCAATCTTTAGCCCCAGTGGTGTCTCCAGCAGAAGGAGCTCAGACACTCTACACCTGGCCACCAGCACATCTATGGACATGCTTCTCTCATGCCAGGGCAATGCAGAGTGAAAGGATTTTCCCAAACACACCACAGATAACTTCTGTGACTACTAAGCACAGAAATGCCTGCCAGGTTCCCCTGCTGCCCACAGTGCCTGTCAGCTCCAAGAGCCCCATTAATTCCAGAGCCCCGTTAGTTCCAGAGCCCCATTAATTCCAAAGCCCCATTAATTCCAGAGCCCCATTAATTCCAGAACCCCATTAATTCCCAGAACCTTGAGTATCCCTTCCTTGGGCTTCCTCTGCTCTGCCCTTGGTTACTCTCATGTGAGAGCAGCAGCCTTCATCTTACCTTGGAGAGCTCATCAATGATGTTTTGCTGCTCAATAACTTGTAATCTCAGGAAATCCACTTCTCTCTCTTCCTGGCTGTGGTCAAGGTCATTTAAGGAGCTTGGTCTCCTTATTGCTCCAGTTCTTTGCCTCTGGAACCCAAAAACCACAGGGCAGAAGAGGAAATGATCAGCAGGCTGTGCCAAGGGACTCGTCAAGCCCTTCCCTTTCCAGCCAGTGGTGCACCTCTCTAATGGCTGTGCTGGCAGCTCTGTTGCTCCCCTTTTGCTGAGCCTGAAGCTCCCATCCGGGCTCCAAACCTGCCAGATGGTCCTGCTCCTCCAGCTGGAAAAAGGGGCAGAGTCCCAACTGCAGACTGCCCAGGGATTATGAGGGGATTCTGGCAGGAGAGCTGAAGGTGAATCATGGAATCCCAGATTAGTTTGGGTTGGAAGGACCTTGCCAGAATGGAACAGTTTCCTATGGAACCTGTGAGTTTGGGCCAATGCCTGAGTCCCTCAGCCCCATCAGCTCCAAACCCCACATTCCTCCAGCAGCAAAGGCACTCACCATCGCGATATTCTCCTGTGTCACAAATTTCAGTTTATTTTCCATTCGACGTAAGGCATGTGACAACTCCTCATTCTTCCTACTGAGGCGTTTGTTTTTGTCCAAAATGGGCTTATACTGACTTTCTGCTTCTCTGAGACGTTTCAACTGAAAGATTAAGAGAAAATTAACATCACTGGAGCTTTTTCATCAAATACATTAACTATTTTCTTTAACTAAGAGACTAGCAGTATTTTCAAATACAGGGGTTGATCAAAAAACCCTTGGTATTTTCTGCTGGGAAGAGAGCATTCCTACTTGATAAGATATTCTACCTGTGCAGCAAACATTCAATGCAGGGAATGTACTTACTTTTAAAAAGAAATAAAAACAATTTGAGCTAACGCCATCTTAAAAATCCATTTTTGCACAAGCCAAGAGGGGAGTGAGGTGGCCCAGCCCCTCCTGCCAGGATTTCCAAGCAGCACAGGAGAGAATATCTGGGTGTTTCTGGGACAAGAACATCCCCAAGCCCTCATCACTGCTCACTCACCAGCTCGTTCCTCTCCTCCGACAGCAGAGCATTCCGATCCTCCAGCTTCCGGATGATTCCGCTCAGCTCCGCGATTTTCAGCTGGAAGCGCCGGGCATCCTTTTCATCCAACTGCTGTTCCTAAAACAAAGATCAACTGCAAATAACTGTTCATAAGTGTACAGGCAAGAGCACGTTGGCAAAGCTCTAACTTTCTCTTAGCCCAAATCCAAGCATTTTAAAATGTTATCGGGGAGAGTGTAACCCATGGAACCCAGGATGAGACCAATGGCAAGTCAGGAGTGGAAATGTAACAAAGAATGCAAATGCAGAGGTATAAATATGCATATATATATATGCATATATATATATATATGTATATGCAAATACAAAGTCACAAATGGTAAACTCAGAAACAGAACAGAAAGTATCAAAACTGAAGGCCATGTTCCAATGATGCCACTGTTGAACTGAGAGCTTCAGACACATCGCCCACTCTGAGGACTTGGTCATCAGAAACTGATATAAAAATTACTGAATTACTGAAGGGGGAAAATCCATGCACTTGTGCCACTGAGTAAGTTCTTCTTCCACAAAGCTGTGGCCCTTATGGGGTCCTAAAGGGTCACTCATCAGGCCACAGGGGTAGCACTTTATCTGAGTGAAAATGCTTAAATCAAATTAGAAATTAATAGAGCCATAGGTCGATGTGTTCTTGTTCAGAATCAGAGAGGAGTTACAGCTACTGACAAACATGACAGACTTTTCCCCTTCTCTATGACTTGTTCTGGTCTTTGGCAGAAGTTGAGTACAACTGGAAAGGCAAATTAGTGCCCACAGTGCTGGTGGCACTTTTGGGAGGTCTAGGGTTCCTCATTCAACAGGTGCAGGAGAGGCTTGGGCCAAACAATAAAATAGATTGGTTTGCTCACACATAAGTTTTACACTTGTACTGAGACAATCGAGGCTGTCGCAAAAGAAATCTTGATGAGGATCAGCAATGAGTACGACCTGCACATGTCAGAGGCACGAGGGCTTTTCTGGGCACAGGGAGGGCAAAGCAGGGAGCTGCCAGAGTTACATTGAAAAAGCCATGGTGGAGGGGTGACCCAAATCTAATGTCTGGATATTGCAAAGAATAAACAGGAGAGAATAGGTTAGGACATCTTTGGTTCTTTTTGTGTTCTGCTGATGGTGAGAGCACCGAGCAGGAGGAAAAGTGGTGTCCTGGGAGGCTGAGGGGTTTCCATGCTGCCCTGCACCGAGTGCCTTCCCACTCCCTCTGGAACTGGCCTCGTGCATCTGCTCCAAGCCCCAGCTCACAGCTCCGAGAGCTCAAACACAAACAGCACTGGTGAGAAATGCATTTGCATCGTTTGTTGGCAGAATCGTGTCACACTGTCACACTAGGGCATGGCTGAGCATGGTACGGTGAGGAAAAGTAGAGAAAGAACAGAGGAATTTCACCTTGCTGACAAAAACAAACCAAACCGACCGGGAAACAAAACGACAGAAAGCAAAAGCTCTCCCATGGCGAGGTTCGATTGGAAATCTCAGTGGTTTGGGTGTGACAAAAACAAGAGCACGGAGAGGGTGCCTCCCTGCACAGCCATGGGACAGCTCTTGCTCAGGGTGCACTCATCAAGATTCTGTCACTTGGCGCCGTTTGGTCGCTTGTTTAGGTGAAACCAGGTGAAAGTGCTTACGGGGCTTCCCGAATGATCTGAAGCGTCTCCTGCACCACTTGCATAAGGAAGTTCCCGCTTGGGGCTGCTCAGATGCCGGTCAGACTCTTTGAGCTGCAACAGTTGTTCATCTAAAGCCTCCTTTTGGAGCTGCAGTCTCTGAGCATGCCCGGCTCGCACCCCTAACTCTCTCTCCAGCACGAAGACTGTTCTGTCCTTAAACTTAATCTCCTCCATCTACAAGGAGAACAGAACACAATCACACAGGCGGCAGTGGTGGCTCGACAGCACCCTGAGCTCCCCTGCCACCACTGCCACCACAGCAGCGATGGGGACATCGACAGTGAACATCAGGCTGCACCACTTCAGCAGCATCGCCCTTCTCCTGCAGCCACACTGCAGGAATTTTCCCATTGAAATGATTGGGGAATAGCCAGTAATCTTGTCACCATTGCAGAGGATCTTAAAAAAAATTTACAACTTGACATTCACATCACAGTTAATTGGATCACTCAAACACTTTAATGATTTTGCTTGGATATCACCTTTGGAAAATTGGGGTTATGATTTTTAAAGAAAAGTATTGAAACCCCAATATCCTTTGCATTTTCAAAATTCCCAAGAGAAATGTGAATTTTTTTAAATTCTTTTTTCCATAAGTCTCCCATGTGAGCTATTTAATTATTCCCTTTCCATGAGAGGTTTTACTTATACATAATAAACACTATGTGAAATCATGAAGTACTTAAATGACAAAGGTCCAGTGACCTTTAATCCTCTTCTTCCCTTTTTGCCTGTGCCGATTGCATGTGCACATGCTTTGGGGTCAGCCAGGATCCAACCCCTGGAGTCTGGCTGGAGTTCACAAGGGTGGCTGGGCCATCCATTTCTGAGACTTTAGACAGTTAATTTCAGTGATCAGTTTTTAAACCTGGCCTGCTTGAAATAAGAACATTTTGCCTTATAAGAGCTGTGTTAATACTTTTATCTCTGCTTTGTCTGTAAACCTGGAAAAAAAATGACATTAGGAATCAACAGTCACTCCAAGGACTTTGTTTCCAATAAACACCAACGTGACCCACACGTGCTGGAAGGTCACACAGGTACCAGGAAAGAAAAATGAGGCAAATGAAAGGTATTTTGGGTGCCATTGACTAAAGATCCTTGCAACAATGTCCATGAAGACAGCGTCTGCTGACTTTGAATGAAACAAAGACACAGATGCTCCGGAGCACCTGAGGTCTTTCTGCCTAATGCCTAATGAGGAGACATCTAAATGGATGTACAGATGAAAAGGTAACACATCATCAAATGATTATTTGTTCAAAATTAGCAGAATATTAGGTAGTCGATGCCTATTTATATGGAAACAAAGGCGTTACAACAAAGGCAACACATGAAATTTGGAGGAACAAAGAAATGAGAAAACACAAAACACTTCACAGCATTTCACTAACGGTTTGTTTTCCAGCAAAAAAAAAAGAAATCCCTAAACATAATCTTCACAAACTACAAGGAAACACCTGCACTGACATTTTCCTTCACCTGACTAAATTCCCACCCATGAAACATGCACAGCAGTTTGGTGCCTGCAGCCCGCCGTTCAACAGAGCACACATGGAAGGGAAAAATGGAAAAACGTCCCTCGGCACACAAATGAAAGGAAGGAAAGGCAGAGCCAAGGGCCCACAGAACTCACTGGCAGAGGTGCAGGTCGGTGGGCCAGCAGCCCCTGGGCAGGGCCAGCCTGGCCTCATGCTGTGCTGGTGCTGGGCAGAGGCTCTGCAGCTCCTCTCCTGCCTGCTGGCTCCGGAGCTCGGCAAGGAGCGACAGCGCAGGAGCATCCAAGCACCTGCCAGCCGCCGGTGCTCCAGAGCTGGGATGAATATTGATGTGTCTGCTCATTCACAAACAGCCCTGAGCACAGCTGGTGCCAATCACAGCACCAGCATGCCGTGCAGAGGGAGATGTGCTGTTCCCTCCTGGGCTGCTGGTGCAGAGCCGTGCTGCTGGCTTTAAGCCGTGACTCTTTCTAAAGTTATCATTTCTGTCCTGATTCAAACCCAAGGTGGAGGGTCCTGGGTGGGAAATGTCTCCCTGCAGTGCTCCTGGGGCCTCTGCAAACTGACAGAAGCTATCAAAAATGGCCTTTGACGCTGCCAGTGGCTGGGGTCAAAGCCAGCCCCCCAGGCAGGGCACAGCAGAAGAGAAGTCCTGTCCAGGGAGCTGCTCCACAGCACACACATCTTCCCTAGGCAGAGGTGGCAATCAGGACAACCTGCTGTCCCCAGCTTTGATGGCACTGCTGGGGTGCTGTGACCAGGCTGATGAGGTGCCCAGGTGAGAGGAGACAGGGTGGCCCTGGGCTGTGACACCCCGAGAGAGGAGTTCAGGCACAGGGGACACAAGGAGACACAAGGGGACACATGCCCCCCTCATTCACCCTGCCTCTCCAGAGACAAAGCCCACTGCCTGCCTGTCCTGGGGACACCTGACACCCAGCAGCAGCACCCGATTGCCTCAGAACCACAGAACCCCAGAGGGTTTGGGTTGGGAAGGACCTGGAAGCTCATCCTGGTCCAAGCCCAGGGTCACCATCCAGTGCCACCTGTAAATGCCATGGATGCACCATGGGGTGTCCCAGACCTTCTGCTGAAGGCAGAAACCTCACATCCAGTGCCAGCAGCTTCCCAACACTCCCAGAGGCCCCGAGGCTGCAGCCCAAGCCCTGTGTGAGCTGTGCTGTAGCACAACAACAACATGGTTACAGCTCAGAAAAGAAGAGCTCCTTGTTTACGTGTTCATGTTTTTAAAACCTGGCCTGTGAGACACCAAAGGAATCACTCAGAACAAGGAGGCTTCCTGACCCTCCTAAGTGCAGGAGTAATGTTGTCTGGTTTTATATTCTACAAAATCCTTCAGCCCAGGTTTAGTTGGAAAAAATTCCATTGTAAATGAGGGTCAAACCACAAATGACTAAAAATCCACATGTGGAAGAAGGAACGATTGACCTTGAAAGCATGTCTACCCTTCAGGCACTGAGCCACCTCTACAATCCCAAATATGGGGATTTCTCACCAACGAGGGAATCAAAAGGAGAAGATAAAGACTAAATCAATCACTAATAAAATTAATATTTAAAAAGTCAGCTTCCTACACTTTCATCTGATTCCACCCTCTACATCAGACATCTTCACTAATTTACCACTGTCTGGCAGAGAGCTTGGGGTCTCTGAGAACCCAGAAATTCAGAATGATGCTCAAAATCTTGATCTCCTCTTTGGCTGTGGGGTGGCATTGCCATGAGGAAGCTGTGAAGCTCTCAATGTCCAGTGTTCTTACAGAGGCTTTGTCACAGGCTATTAAAGCTTTTGGTACTCATAATCAACTAAAGTTTATCTAGATTGAGAATAACCACTCCCCAGGCTCTAATAAATCTCATCTCCTCAGTTTTTCTGATTTCTCAGTCCCCTGTCAAAGGAAAGGGGAGTCAGGAGGCTGCAGTGGCCATGGCTTGGAAGAACATCTTCCTGACCAACCTAGAGTTAATTATAGTTTAAATGCTCTTTCCCACATTGGATTTTGTTCCCCACTTAACAAACTTCAGGGCCAGTTAAGCTCGGGGAACACTCCTGGCTGAAAGCTGCTTCCCCTGGCTGTGCACACACTAACCAGGGAGTGCTCCTGCCACACAAATGTAATTAAACACAGCCGTGCAGTATTTTAAGGCGGTTTAAAAAGGCACAAATTGAAATTTAAAAATGGCTGACTAAAATTAGCAATTCTCTCCGAAGGAGGCCCTTGCCACATGTACTGGTTACCATCTGCAGGGGAATTTCATCTGCTGCAGTGCCACTGCCGAGGGCTGTGAGCTGAACTGGGTTAGTTGAACGTCTCAGGGTGTCACACAGACTGTGCAGACAAACAGCACGAGCCATGTGTGCCAGCACAGCACACGGGGCTGGAACAGCCTGAGCACACTCTGAAAAACACATCATTCCCTCTCCTGTGCTGCCCACAGTGCTGGAGGATGCTCAGCCCTGCTCCACAGGAATGGGCAGAAGCCACTGGCATCCACCCTGGCCCTGGAAATAAATAACTATTTATTTCACTACAGTGAAGAGCTGGGGGTTTTATTTGGTAAATGCTCAGAATCACAGATCGAGTCCAAGCTGTGCCCAATGCTCACCTTGTCCCCAGCCCAGAGCTCTGAGTGCCACAGCCAGGAATTCCTTGGACACCTCCAGGGTTTGGCACTCCAAACCTCCCTGGGCAGCTCCTGCCAAGGCCTGACCACCCTTTCCATGGAGAAATCCTGCTGATGTCCAACCTGAGCCTCCCCTGGCACAGTTTGAGGCCATTCCTTCTCATCCTGTCATAGACTGCCAGCCAGTGCAGGCACAAAAAACGCTCTAAAGCTGTCAGTGAATCCCTGATTCTCTAATTCCAGGGCATTGCACAGCCTTTCCCCCCCAAATATCAGGGCTCTCCCCACAAGGTGCCAGGAGCCACCAATTCCCACAGAAATAACTGATGGTGGAGTCCATGGAGCTGAGAGCACTTGAATCCAGCCAGGAAGCACTCAGGGCTTGGTAAAACCACGGTAATTTCATTGGTGCAATGAGCCAAGCTGATTCTTTCAAGCAGGAACTTAAAAAAAGTTTGATTTTCAAAGGCAATTTAGAAAACATCCTGTCAAGCCACTCCATCCCTTATAACTAAGACCATATTTATTTTACAGCTTCCACATCAAAGGCCATTAGTGGGGACTTTCCACGTGATGCAGCAAGTTTATTTAGGATGTCCATTAGCCCCCCATTCCCTGTGATGTATGGAATCAATGGACCAGTGATGTATGGTTAGAGAAGAAGGTACTTACACGGCAGGATATTCAAATTGCATCAATACCTCAGCTGGTTATAAATTATTTTAATATCCTCTTCATAAAAATAAAATTACCTATAAAAAAACCTTAACAACCTAAAGTCTGAGAGAAGAGGTGGCTAAATAAAGGTGGGGGACACTCCACTGGTGGTGTGTCAGTCCCTGCCAGGCCCTTTGGGCTGTCAGGGCTCAGGTGATGCTGTACCAGCAGCCTCCCAGGGTAGGAGGTCCTGCAGGTGGTCTCTGCAGCATGGTCATGCTGCCAGCCTTTGATCTGGGGCCAGGCTGCAAGCTCTTTGGGCATTTTAAAATATTTTTTAGGATTTGGATCATAGCTAAGGGCCAATGACTTAGAAGAGACACGGATGGGTTTGCACCAGGACACTGAGTGCTGTAAAGCAGCGTGGCAAACACAAAACGATGGTGACACCACTAAATACTGAGACAAGACCCCAAACACACACCATGAGAGCTCGGCTGTGTCCCCATGTCCCTGGGAAAGGGAGAGCAGCTCAGGATGCACTCCCTGCACTCAGCAATGTGGATCACAAGGCAATCTCTGAGAGCAGCAGACAATAAACCCAATGAGCCCCAGAAGGTGCTGGTGGCTGCCAGGCTCTGCTGCAAAGGCTTTCCTGTGAGGGATCTCCCTCCCACAGGCAGTTCCCCCTTTTCCAAGCACCATGATCCCTTCCAGCCTCCCCACCCAGGTCCCACACACGCTGGAGGGAAACTCCAAAGCCTCAGGGACGAAGCTCTTGCCTTTGAGACTGGAGCACCTGAGGCTCAGGTGTTGGATCTGGGGAGGGCAGCCTGAGCAGCCACACACAAAGGATCTCTGGAAATCAGGTGAGCAGGGCCAGGTGACATCCCAGAGCAGCAGAACCAGCCCTGTCCTGGGGAAAACCACCACGGTGGCTACAGAGAGGAATTCCCCTGAATGCCTGCTGGGTGTGCAGGACTCAGAGGCGCAGAAGAGCATTTGGGATTGTGTAAACCTCACTATGGGATGTCCATGGCAACCAGCAAAGGCAGGGGAAGGGAGGGACTGAGGCGGATCAGGAAGGAAAGCTTGGTGAGGAAATAAAGGCATAACCCAAGAAACATAATTGCTGTAGTATTCCCCTGACCAGCCAGGAACCTGACAGCTCTTCCTGACACCTTTAATGTGAACAACATTAACAGGCTCTGACACGGATAAAGAAGTTTCTTACAAAACATCCTAACACTTTTAGAAACCAGTCTGCCCTCTACTAGTAAATGTAAAACAGACCTGGAGCAAGCTCCAAAGCTTCAACACCCATCCTCATGCACTCAGCTGAGTCCAGCACTGATCATTTCCCGTCAGCAGCACAGGTTAGAGGAGCAGGGAGAGACACGTACCAGTCTGCGGATTTCCCTCTCGCACTCCCTCTTGATCCTGGTGATCTCCTCCTGGTGCAGGTGATACACACTCCTGATCTCCGCAGCCTTGATTTTGTCAGCCTGGATGACCATGGTGAGAGCCTCCTCCACTTGTTTCTTAGCTCCCTTCAGCTCGGAAATTTCCTGCTGCATTTTGATTTTCTCCACCTCGAAGCCCTTCTTGGCCTCCTCCTTGGCCTCGGAGAGCAGCACTGTTTTCACCTTGTCTGGAGCTCCATCACGCACGGCATTGAGCAGGGTCTGTAGTCTCTGGATTTCATTATCCTTAATTTTTATCACTCTGAGTAGTTCAGCTTCGTGCTGTCTCAGAAGTGTTTCTCGTACAGCTTGGAGCTCTTTCATTTTGTCTTCATGAAGTTTGACTTTGAGCTCTGTGACTACCACGGTGCTTTTATGCTGTTCGTGCTCCTTGATCTGCTTCACTTCCTGATTTTTCTCCCTTTCCAATTTGCTGACCTAGAAGGAAAATCAAAATGGTATTTTCAATCAACCAACCAATTAATACGTATCATGATACTATTTTAAAATGGTAGAGATGACTTTGCAGTATTACACCTCAATCCTCTTTGTCAGTGTCTACAGATTGGTGGTAGCAAAGACCTTTCTTTCCCTTGTGTTTAATACACATTTAGGAATCAGGCAGTATCTTGTCAGTAAGTCTGACTCCTTACTTGATTCTGGAAAAGCTCTCACAGCACATTCCCCCCAAAATATGGGAAAAATCAGATGCCAAGCCATCACTTTGGCACGCTCAGGCACAGACCAAACCCGCACGTGCATAGGCAAGACACAAAAAGCTCTGTGCAAGCTCCTGCAAAGCCCCAAACAGCTGCATTTTACCAGATGCTTTTCAAGCAATGAATTATTCAGCAGAAATAACTGACTGTACCTGACCACACGAGGCTCAAATGATGTTTCAATTTAAAACCATGCCATAAACTCTAGAGAAGGCATGGCCAGAAGTGGCTGTGAAGTACAGGGAGAATGAAAACAAAGTCCTTAGCCTTAAAGCTGCAAATGCTGCTTCACAGCAAAAGGATTAACAGAGGTTCTATTTATATGTATGTGTGTGCTGGATTAATAGCTTAAAATGCCTAATAATGATGCAATTTCATGGAAAAATGCAGAGTATCATTTTGTCTCTGCATGGTAACATGTTTCTGTTCTGGAACCGAAAACCCCCAAAGTTTATCAGTAGAAAATGATATGGGGAATTAAGGAAAAGCAAATAAATGTTCCCTGCTTTTGCTGAGAAGTGATTGGAGCTGGAAGCTCTTAGAGCTGAGTTTCCAGCCCCACCAGCTGCTCCTCTCCCAAAGGCTCAGGGAGAAGCTGTGTCTCCTTGGAATTTGGGAACTAGCACAGGAGGCAGAGCTGAGGTCTAGTATTGTTCATGCTGGTAAGCAGCCAGTTTGAAGGAGTTTGAGCTCAAAATCCAAATGAAATCAGTGTAGAAAAGAAAGAGAAAAATCAGCAGAGGATTTTGGCATTTCAGAACTTCCCGAATAACCCGAACTCGCGCTCCAGGGAAGGGAAGCTGCCCACCTTACTCTTCTCCTGCTGCAGCTCGATCTGGATGTCGGTGAGCTTGGCCCTGAGCTCCTCGTTGGCAGCCTGCAGGGCGGCCAAGGCGTCAGGCTTGTCCCCCCTGGCCCGGCTGGAGCCCCTCTTGGCCATGGTGAGGCCGCGGCAGGGAGATCCCCAGGCAGCTCCGGCTGCTCTGTGTGCCTCTACATCTTCTGGGGCCTGCAGGACAGAGCAGAGCTGCTGTCAGCCTGGGGCACCACAGCCCCAGCACTCCCTGCAGCACGGGGTACAGGGCTGGATTCCCTGCAGGAAGGATGGAATCACAGCTTTGCTCAGCTTGGAAAAGTCCTCTGAGACCACTGAGTCCAACCGCTCCCAGCACTGCCAACGCCACCACTGCCCCATGTCCCCAAGTGCCACATCCACAGGGCTGGGAAATCCCTCCAGGACTGGGGTGTTCACCTCTGCCCTGGACAGCTGTGCCAGGGCTGAACAGCCTTTCCATGGAGAAGTTTTGCCCAATATCCAACCTGAACCTCCTCTGATGCAGCCATTTCCTCTTGCCCTGTTTTCTGGGAGCAGAGCCTGACCTCCCTGGCTGCACCCTCCCATCCTGGCTGCACCTTCCCATCCCTTCCTCTGCACTGGAATTCACACAATGCAGAGGATGTGGAATTCACACAGTGCAGAGGATGTGGATGTTCAGGAGGGACATCCTCCCTCCAGCCCCCAACACTCCCATGGCTTGGAGACAGCAACCACCGGAAAAACTATTTTCACAGAATCATGGGATCACAGGATGGTTATACTGCAAAATTCCATTAAAAAGTGCACATATTGGGGGAAATATTTCCAACCTTTTTAATACTAGAGCTGGTAATGTGGGTAACAGTGTTGTTGGCAGATGACCTTCAGTGCCTCGGTTTGTCCCTCATGACTCACAGCCAAACCACAGAGGAGCAGCACTGTCCCCCGTCTGGGCACAGGGATGGGATTAACAGGTCAGGGCAGCTGCAAAGAGAGAACAACAGCAAATCAGAACAGCAAAAGAGCAACAAAACCACCTCCACAACAGCAGAATGTAATAGTAATAATAAAATAAAAATAAATTAATAATAATGATAAGAATTAATAATAATAACCTGATCTGAATTCTAAGAGCAAAAACCTGAATCCATCAGGGAGAAAAGAGCTGAGGGAGGCAGCTGCTCTGGGGATATATAAATAGGATATGGAGCTGGGAGAGGGCTCAGAGCACCTGGAGAGGGGCTGGAGTTTGGCAGGAGCAGGGCAGGGCTGCTGAGAGACAGAGAAATGCTGTAGGACAAGCAGTCACTACACATCTACACTGGGTAAGAGGGAGGGAGGAGGCTGAGACTTAGAGAAACAAGTGGGAGAATAAAATAACATTCCTGATATTAATTGTCCAAACGAAGGTGGTACAAAGAGTCTCAGTTCTACTGTTTCTCAGGCTGGTCCCTAACTTCGCAGCCTGGAAGTTTCTATAAAAAGAAAAATGTTTGGTTGGGCAAAGAAACAGAAATAAATTAAATTTCAAAGATATTGACTGAAAAATCTATTACGTGAATAGATGTTCTTTGCATTTAAGATTCTTGCTTCTTTGTGCAAGCAGACACAACACACCAATGGAAGTTTAAAACCCTCTTTCTTTATCAATAAAAAATGGGGCAGCCTGTAGCCACAGGCAGAGTTCTACCTGCTCCAATGAATGAGGCCTTTGTGCAATAATTACAATTATTTTCTTAGAGGATTTCCTCCAAAGGCAGAGGCAGCAGTGAGCCAGGTTAGTTCACAACCTGAGGAAACAAGAAGCAGCGACCAACAAGCTTTAGCTGCTTCCACATGAATGGCAGACAAATCATAATTTGAATGGTACAGGGATTTGTGAGAGTAATTGCAAGCAGGATTCTTTTTGACAGACAAGGGCTGCGAGAATTTACATTTGTGTGCTTACAGAAAATAAAACTCAGGAGCTGGCATTGTGGAGCAGAGCTCATTCAGTGGGAATTGTCTGAGGTCAGTTTGTAGAACCACCATCCTGATGCTTACGGTGTTTTAGCTTGTTAATTTTCTTTAAAATGTTACAAAGGCTTCATGGTATGAATTGACACATTTCATTCCAAGCATCTGCTTGGATCATCGAAGTCCAACTCCTGGCCATGCACAGGATGGTCCAGGAATGACCACCATGCCTACTAAACCACATCCCAAATGCACTTCTGGCCTTGCTTTGAGCAGTGAAAGGGAAGGAGCCTCTGGAGGCAGTGCTGGAGCCTTACTGACCCAGAGGGGATGTGAGCTCTGGCAGGAGCTGGCAGTGCCCACCAGGGATGCTGCAGCTCTGATCCTGGGGACAGCAGAGCTCAGCCCTGTGGCAGTGCCCAGCGAGCTGAGATGGACATTTGAGTGTCATTCCCAGGGTAATAATGGGAAATAGGACTGAGCAGAGCAAGGCAGCTCGCAGTGACAGCCCTGTGTGTGTGCAGGGGGACAAGTGGCATTGTTGGAGCCACGACAGCGCTCGTTTGTGCTGCCACAAGTGTGGCCCTGCGGCAGGAGCAGCCGTGTCTGCTGGAGCATGCCCTGCATGGAGCCATCTGGGACATGGGGACAACTGCCAGGCCAGGCCTGAAAGTACATTCCTCACAAATACTGGGAGGAAAACATTCCATCAAAATGTGCCCAAGCCAGCACACTGTGCTGATGCAGAAGCAGCCAGGAGGAGGTTCAGTCTGGGCTGAGGAAACACAAACTGCTGCTGCTGCTCTGACACTGGGGACACTTGGGGACCTCAGGGGCCAACGCTGAGGTGCTAACACTGAGCACAGACCTTCAGCAAGCCCCATCCCTCCAGGGAACAGAGCAGCTCCCTGACCTCCTCCCCACAGCCTCGGCACAGGAGACATTCCCTGGAAAACAGCCACCTGCCTTTGGACTTTTCCTTTATTTTTCCAGTGGGTTATATAGAAGGGGCAGCTATCAGACACATCACCTGAACAGAACAGAAAGGTCAAAATCTTTTTGATGCTGTGAGAAGAGATTATGCATCTGATTCCTGGCACGTTTGATATTGAAAACAGTATCAATAATGCATCAGAGCTGCCTTGAGCAGGGCTCAGCGCTCCCTTTGCCTCCTGACTTGCAATTCAGACATCAAGACTAATTGGGAAATGTGTTTTCTAGGTAGTAGTTGCTGAAATGAATGTTTCACCATGCTTAAAAATAAGTGAATTAATCCCTACCCAGGGTACCAATATTAGAAAGCAGAATGCTGTTCTTACAAATATGCAACATTTTCAAAGTCTGCTACAGCCCTGTGAGCAGTGGTGCTCTCTATTTTTGACAAATCGTTCTGATTAATTAGTTTAAACAAACCTTTTTGAGCCCCTGGTGCACCTCAAAATATTATAATAGAAAGAAAATGTAATACTGTCTCTGGCTGAGTTCCCGCTTCCTCATATGAGTAATATCCACGTTCCATTTAGGATTGCACCAGCCTATGGGTCTGAATGCAAGCAAGAGAGTTTTCCTCTGAACAGGAATTTCATGCTAAGCCAACGCAATGGTGTCCCATGCTGGAGCTGTGCTTTGGGCTTCACCCATATAGACATTTGTCACAAACAGTGCATTACTCACTCAGTAGCAAGGTGAGAAGAAAACCTGTTGAAAATTATGCGAAAAAGGAGTGAGCAGGTAGCTGAGATCAAGAAACAATGGCCAAGGTATGTTTGTCTGTGCACAGGGTTATGTTTTGCATTTCCTTCAAAGGCGGAACCACAGAATCAAATCCCAGGATCCCCAAGGTTGGAAAATCCCTCCCAGAGTCCAAGCTGTGCCCAAAGCCCACCTTGTCCCCAGCCCAGAGCAGTCAGTGCCACAGCCAGGAATTCCTGGGACACCTGCAGGGATGGGGACTGCAAACCTCCCTGGGCAGCTCCTGAGCACCCTTTCCATGGAGAAATTCCTGCTGCTGGCCAAGATGAGCCTCCCCTGGCCAGCCTGAGGTTGTTCCCTCTCCTGCTGTCCCTGTTCCCTGCAGCACAGCCTGACCCCCCGGCTGTCCCCTCCTGGCAGCAGCTGTGCAGAGCCACAAGGTCCCCCTGATCCCCTTTGCTCCAGGCTGAGCTCCTTTCCAGCTCCCTCAGCCTCTCCTGGGGCTCCAGACCCTTCCCAGCTCTGTTCCCTTCCCTGGACATTCCACGAGGATTTTTTTCTCTCTGCAGTTTAGATTGAGACTAATTTGATAATTTTTTTTTTTTTTTTAAATACAAGCACTGTGGGTAACTCAACCCAGGTTTCAAAGGAGGCACATCTGACTTGTCCATGCTCTTGCTGAGGAAGTTGCAGGCTCCCTACACTGCCAAGTTAACACACCACATTTCCATAAGGGAAATAAATAATCATCCAACGCTTCCCAGTGTGAAACAAGCTCTGAAACCTCTCTTTGATGAAATAATACCTGCTTTAAATTCAAAATAATTCTACCCCTCTCCCCCAAACCCTGACATCCACTATGGAGCCTCTGCAGATGAAAGTCTAGCCAAAGTTTTGCTGAGGATTACATCAATTCCAGCAGCAGCTGTAACAGACACATGTCAAATCCTGACTGACCTGAATTTTTCCTCAAAGATTAATCCTTCAGCCGTTGTTAGCTTTAACTCATTGATGTGTTTACAAACCCCAAGCAAACCTGTCCTTTCTAAGCTCTACATTTGTAACTTCCAGACTCCTCCACAGACCCCCCTTGGTTGTGAAGTTACCTGTTTGTGCCACACCCATGGATTGAAATCCCTTCCTCTGGTTTTCCATCCTAAATTTCACGCACTTTTTTTGGGTTTTTTTGCAAGTGCAAAACATAGTTGGGTGTCAATTATGAAGCTAATTAAGGTTTATAGGGAAGGGCTGGAGCTGTGCCAGGGAGGGTTAGGCTGGAAATCAGGGAAAGGTTCTTCCCAGTAACACATCTATGCAAATTATAAACTGGAGCAACTCAGCATAATTTGGAGAGGACTATTAGTGAGGAATATATTTCAGACTTAATTCCATGAGTTTAATATTGTGTCACTGCGTTATCTTGCTCACAAACAAGCTGTTAGAGCAATGCCATTCCTTCTCCCAAGGAATTCATGCCTATATAATTAACTAAATCAACTGTAACACAGATGGCATCGCACGATCCAAAAGCACTTGATGGAAACATTTTAAGCATGTTATTAACATCCCTAAATAACTATTTAATGCTACCTCTCCAACCCTCTTCGGCACCAACACACAACACAGCTGGATTTGAGGATGGAAAAGGCAGTATTTAATTGCCATGCTCTTAGAAAAGATTTTCAGTTCTTGGATTTATTCAATTTATAAATGAGCTTGACAAATAACAGACTCAACAGAGGCAACAAAACTGCTGTGGTTTAGATTTCATAATTAAGGTTAATTTCCAAACTAACTCATCATCATTAAATTTGGCTGTGAGGAACTGGGCAGCAGGAATATACTGATGGGAGTAGGAACCTTTCCTTAGGCTGACCAGGACTATGCCAAAATCACATTCCTATTTGACAGTGTGTTTTATGTCTCAGTAGGTGTGCCCAGCTCTAAATCAAGATAAAAATTGACATTTCACAGCAACAGACAAGAATTTGAATGGAAAGTCGAATAATCTCCCAAATGCAAACAGTTGGGAGATGTCCATCAGGCTCTAGTGAAAAGCTGTTCCTACAGCCTGAAAAACTGAGGATCAGATTATTTCAAACCTGATTTTTCATTACTAAACATCCTGGTTTAAATAACGTTTTAGCTACACTCACTGTCAGTCTCCTCTCTAATGCCAGCCCTGTTACTGAATAGCAAACCTGCTGCCCCTTGGCTCATAAACACAATAACAAACATAAATAAGCAATACACATTAATAAACATAAATAGTGATGTATAAAGAGAGCAAAAGTATGCTCAGAGCAGCAGAGAGGCTGGAGATGTGCTGTGAGCAGGGTGGTACCCACCGGAGGCAGCACTGCCAGGGAATAACAGCATTCCTCTCCCACCAACATCCACTGGACGATGGCAAGGCTGGAGGGATGAAATCTCATGGGATCAGGGTGAGCTCTCCAGCATGGTCCCAGCTGGGAAAGGTGATCCTGGGGAAGATCAAGAGAGCTTTAGGTACATTTTGGAGGTAGGGAGATCTGAGTTGGAACGACAGAGAGACACAGTGCTGCTTTCAGCAGGTCGAGCTTCCAGCACAGATGTGCTGGGGAAGGTAAAGAGAGATCTAACTGAGAGATGGAAAACGAGTTCAGAACATAGAAACTGATAAAATGGGATCCAGGGACAGCCACAGCTTCTCTGGGCACCCTGTGCCAGGGCCTCCCCACCCTCCCAGGAACAATTCCTTCCCAATCTCCCATCCATCCCTGCCCTAAGACAGTGGAAAGCCATTCCCTGTGTCCTGTCCCTTCGTGCCGTGTCCCCGGTCCCTCTCCAGCTCTCCTGGAGCCCCTTTAGGCATTGGCTAAATAAATATTTCCAACCATGAAGAAAAGATACATTATAAAAAAAGATTTTATAAAAAAAGCAGCCCCTGGAAGATGATTGAATAAAACCCTAAAAGCAAAATGTCCTCCCAGATGATGAGCCAGCAACCCTGACCGACCTGGCAGAACAAAGCTCATGTTTCCCAGAGGAGAGGCAGAGCAACAGGTGGGAAGGAAAAGGCTGCAGGTACAGGGAAAGCACTCAGTGAGGAGTGGGAAGCACTGGTGTGCCATGAGCCAACCCTGTGCCCATGGAGCTATCGAGGCATTGCCCCCAGGCCATGGAGGTGACCCTGTGCTGCTACCCTTGGCCAGGGCAGCTCTGCCAGGAGGGCTCTGCACGCACCGCATGCACACGGCTCAGGACTTTGCAGCTGTAATCTGATTTTTTAAAGCTGATTTGATTTCAAATGCTGCATGAACCTTTGGAGTCAATTTGCTCGGCATGCAGCTACTACTTCCCTGAAGTTTCACTGAACAGATCAGCAAGAGGGTTTAAGGCTTCCTCACACCTTGGCAAACCCAGGGCTGAGGGGCAAGAAAAGGCTGTTTCACCCTCACTTTAACATTTGAAGTCAAAGGATCCCAGGCTGAACAGGCTGCCCAGAGAAGCTGTTCCTGCCCCATCCACGTGTCCTAGGCAAGGCTGGATGGAGCTTGGAGCAGCCTGGGATAGTAGAAGGTCTCCCTGCCCATGGCAGGGGTGCAATGAGATGAGCTTTAAGGTCCCTTCCAGTACATACCATTCTGGGATTCTATGACCCATTTCTCTGGGAAAATCTTACTTTCAACACAAGAGCTCTTATAATGTTTTTAAACCAAGACTAACAACAAATAGGGGAAAAAAAAAAGGAAGGGGAGAAAGGGGAATCTCAGCAGCTGCTTTGGCTTGTGCTCTCCATTGGGTCACTAGAGTTGACTTCCTGCAGTTCACCTCTGAGGCCAATGACTCATTCCCAAGTGTCATCTCCTGGCTGATGTGTCCTCCTAGGAGATCCCCTCCCGTGCAGGAACCTCCCTCTCAAGGCCTTGTGCAGATGATCAGGAAGAGCACTGGCCTTGTTTTCTGAGTGAAATGTGCCTCATAATGAACCAGGGAAACATTCCCACCAACACCTCCATTTACATGCCACAGAAGCTCCAGAGGAGCTCTTTCCCAGCTACTGGGTTAGTGTGGCAGCTGGGTAATCTGGGATTTGAGTTAAGGATTTTCCAATCTTTCAGCCTTCTGCACGTACTCCTTCAGGGAAAGCAGCTTCTTGCACAGGCAGTGCTTAGCTGATTCTCACCAAGAGGTTGTGTCTACCTGGCTCTGACCTCCCAGCCCATTGCTGCCCAACCAGGCTCTGCCTGCAGCCAGGATGCCTCAGGGCACTGGGAATGCTTCCTGCTGGGATCTGTCCCACGGCTGGGATCTGTCCCACGGCTGGGATCTGTCCCACGGCTGCTGCCAGCACAACCAAGCTCTTCTCCGGGGCACTGAGGGTGGAACTGCGGATCTGCAAAGCCCTGGGAGCCTGGGGAGGAGCAGCATGAGGAACAGCAAGAGCTGTGGCTGCTCTGCTCCAGGGAAAGTGGAGCTTGTGAGTTTTAATTGAAACTCTGCAAATTCCTGTGCCCCATTAAGTCCAAAGAGAAGCCCCTTCCCAGCCAGCAGTGACTGCCCAGCAGGCAGAGGGGATCAGAAATGCGGGCTGCAGAGTGACCTCGAAGAATCCTGGCACCAAAAGGGGTAGGGGAGGTGAGAATGGAAATCTGGATCTGTGTCACAAGGACACGTCAGGGTTGGACACTCCTGTAATTACCTGCACAGGAATGGTGCAATCACAGAGCAGGCAGTTGGGTGATCCCCAGGGATCATCCTGTCCAGCTCCCAGCCCAGCCCAGGGCACCCCAACAACCCCACCTTGTGCTGGGAGAAGACTGAGCATGTGACGTGTAAGGAACTCCACTCACAGATGGGCATCAAAACAAAGGAGTTCCTGCTACAGGAGGAGATTCCCAGCTGTGAGCTCCAGGCCCAGAGCTAGGGCTGGCACTGCTTGATGCTCTGGTGACCTGGTAAAGAGGAAAGGGCAGCACACAAAAACCTGCTGATAATAGAGGATTATGTAGGTCAATCAGGAGGGAGGACAAATCAGGCAAAAGGAAGAAAAAAGTAAAACAATAACCTCAACTTAGAAAAAATAGGTAACTTAGCAACATGAAATTCAATCCGTTAAAGTACAAGATAATCTATATTTTGAAATACAATTTGACATATTCTGCACACAGAGATTTAGGAGGAAAGATCAAGTCATCACTGAGGACATCTATTGTGCACACAGCAATGTAAATAAGGTATTACAGTGGCAGGAGATGTGAAATCAGAGGAAAAGCATTATGATGCTGCAGAAAGCATCATAAGTTGTAGGTGCTCATTAATCCACTCAAATTCTTCTAAAGGAAACATAATAGGTGTGACCAGGTAACAAAAGATTCAGGATCTGTGATTTTTTGGAAGAGGCATTGAACAGGAAGTTATTAAATGATTGATACTGTGTAGGTGAAAAAGATGTTTCAGTCACTTTTTCATACTAATGCAAGAACAAGAAACCACCCTGTAGGCACTGGCAGGACGTGAAATTATTTTTTCAGTGGAAAGATGCGTTTTCCACTTTGGACCACACACCTCAGACCCTGGGAGAAGTTGCCCATCGTTCTGCTGCTCCTGGGGTCAAACCAGCACTGGACAAGGAGAAAAGGGAAGGAGCCCAGAGGCTCAGGGATGAGGGAAAGGGGCCAGGAGGAGAAGCCCCAGCTGAATTCGTCAGGACGAGAGCAAGCAGCCTCAAGCTGCACCAGGGGAGATCAGGGAAAATTTCTGCACAGAAAGGGTTGTCCAGTCCCGCCCTGGGCAGTGGTGAATTCACCATCCCTGGAATTGTTTAAAAAATGCAGATGTGGCACTTAGGGACGCGGTTTAGAGGTGAACATGGTGGTGGTGTGGGTCAAGAGCTGGATTTGATGATGTTTAAGGGTTTTTTCAGCCTTAATGACTCTGTGATTCTATGCTTCCACAATTCTGCTCCATCCCTCGGGGATGTCAGCTCAGGCCACAGTGACCTGCAGTGCTCAGGCAGCAGGAGGTGGGATGATTACCCACAGATCAGCAACACCACAGCTCCTAAAGATACTGAGATTTTTAAAACTTTTAAAAAGCCGATTAAAAAGTACACGGAAAACATGTCTAACAATCATAACAACCTCAGAAATGCTTTAAAAAACAAATCTGCAATTGAAATTACTCCAGATACATTGGAAATAGCAGCCCAAGAGCATCTTTCTGTCTAGATAATACATGTCTTGGCACCATTTCAACAGAACCAATTACTTTTCAGTGTCAAATGGTAGATTTTACTGGTGCTCAGGAAATGCTCCTGTGTCCGTGTCCTACCTGCAGCCTCTCTGCTGTAAGGGAACCCATCAGCAATCCCAGCTCCCTCCTCCCGGTAAAAATTCCTCTGGATTTGACACCCAGTTCTGTGGACTGAGGAGATCAAAAAGCTTCAGCAAACAAAACAACCTGGGATAGTGCATGCGAACCCCAGAAACACGGCAGAGAGCTACAAAGGAAGCTGTTAAACTCCAGCAGATAAACCCCTGGTGAAAAGCCCGGAAAAGCCTGCGGCCTTGGCTGCGGAAGGGTTTGCAGGCGAGAACAGCCTGGCAGCAGCGAGAGGCGCCGGCGGGGCAGGGGGGATGCTGGAGGTGATGGATGGAGCGGGGAGACAGCGCCGGGAGCACAGCTGCGCTTCGCACCGGGCACAGGCTCTCCGGTCCGGCAGGGCCACCCCGAGAGCTGGCAGGGCTCAGCCCGGTGCTCGGGACGTGCACAGCTGCATCCCGACAGGAGCACCGCCCGGTGCCCGCAGCGGGACGGGATACCCGGGGTGTGCTCGGCATCCTCCTCGGCACACCGGCACCCCCCGCCCTGCCGCCACCAACGCAGCTGCACCTTCCCACGGACGCGATTCAACTCGCAAAGCACTTTAATGAGATTTAAAAAATCATTTCAGACGCGAAAAGCACCCGGGCAGCATCCCGGACCGCCTCTGCTCACCTCTGCTGCAACTCCAGCGGCGTGGCGTCTCTCGGCTTGTCACAGCTCCAGCTCCGGGCTGTGACTCAGCAAAGGGAGCCGCTTTTGATTTTTCAGATGGAACTTACCAAACCGTGCCAATATTACGGGGAGGATCTGCTTCCTGGATCCGCCGCTCTGCCAGCCTCTCCCGAGGTATTTCCACTGAACCCTCCCCATCTGGTTACGTTATGACAACAGGAAACGATTTCTTGGGGGAGGAAAAAATCAAATGCAAAGCGTGCGTGGGAACCGCGCTGGGCGAGGAAGGAAAGGTTTCCAGCCTCTACCTACACTGGATTGAAAAGCAAAGGTGACGTCTCACTGCCAGCCTGGGAGCTCGGCTGCTCCTGTTCGGACAGCCTGGGATGTGGGAGTGCCTGCGGTGAGCTGGGCAAGGGCAGCTCTGCCCCAGGAGCCCCAGGCAGGCTGGCGGGGCTGGAAAGTGCCCACGAGCGAGGCCACTGCCCGGCTGGCTCTGGGAGGATCCCTCTGGCCTTTCCAGAGGTTGCGGGATCCCCCTGCTCCCCGTGGCACCCGCAGGGCAACAGCATCCACAGGGAAAGAGCACCTCAGCCCAGCCACAGCCCTGAGCCACAGCCCAGTGCCTGCCTCAGCTCTACGCCACCCAAACCACGGAGGAACAACCCAGGGGATCTCTGAGAGGGGTCTGAAGCAAACTGGGAAGGGCTGACATCCCCCTGTGTCAGGCTGAGCCTGCCTGAGCGGGCAGAGCCACAGGGACAGGGCAGAGCCACAGGGACAGGGCAGAGCCACAGGGAAAGGGCAAAGCCACAGGGACAGGGCAAAGCCACAGGGACAGGGCAGAGCCACAGGGACAGGGCAGAGCCACAGGGACAGGGCAGAGCCACAGGGACAGGGCACAAGCACGGGGACAGGACAGAGCCCGGCTGGGCAACCTGTAGCTGCCAGTCCTGAGCTCACCAGCTCAGCAGCAAACGCTGATCCACTCTGTAAAATCCCAAGGCTGTTGCAGTGTGAGCCCCAAGCTCTCACACCACCCTACACATGGGTTCAGGTGTCTCCGGCAGTCACGGGAAGGACACACGGACACTGCCCTGTCCCTGTCCCTGCTCACCCCTGCCCTTGGAATTTATGACCATCAGTAAGGTGAATGCTCAGCCTGTTCCTAGGGAGAGAGAAGGCTGGAAGTTACTTCCAGAAATGCTCCAGAGTCCAGCCTGTGACAAATTAGCAAACACATCCTTTGATTACAGAAAGCTTTTCCCTTCGAATTTTTAATTAGAAGCGAGAATGCAGATGCCATTTTCATAAAAGGACTGTCTTGTTTTCCTTCCTGTGGTAGCACCACTGAATCCCAAACACATCCTGCAGATTTCCATGGATTTAACAAAGTCCTCAAGGTTACAAAGCTTCTGACCATCAGGTTTTGAGATACAGGGTGCTCCAACAGCAGCCAAAAGTTGGTGTAGAAGAGATACAGAAGACATATGTATAGAAGAGATACAGACAGAATTCTGACATCTCTGCAGACATAAATCTGTTTAAACCACTAAAATATTACAAACCATCAGGTACAGTTTTCAGGTGTGAACCAATGAACAGCAACTTCTTTACACAGAGAAATACAAGGTGCAGTTGGGAGTTTTAGAATGGATTCAATGACTGAATGAGTAAGAATGCAGAATGAAATTTTCATGTCATGCAGGAGACAAGAGACAAGAGGTGAATGCTTGAATAAAAAAAAATAAAAACAGAAAAAAAAATCAATATTAGCCTGAAGCGCTAGAGAATCCCAATTTAAAACAACCTCCAAATGCCCAAGAGAGCATGGCTGCCTGTCCTCCCCCTGCCAGAGCTCCTGCTCACAGCAGCTCCATGCACTGGCCTGGCTTCAAAGGGAAGGAAGGCACCAGCCTGGACACCCAAGGACAGAACCCACCAGACTCCCCTAATTACAACCAGCAGTGCCTCTGGGAGAGAGGAGACAGACCTGAGGAAAGGCTGTAACCTCTGCGTCTCAAAATCAGCTTTTCTTTCAGCAGTCTGACTCTTGTATTTGTTATATCCTTAAAATCCCAGGTTGGTTTGGGTTGAAAAGGAGCTTTGAGCTCCTCTCACTCTGCCCCTGCCATGGGCAGAGACACCTTCCACTACGCCAGGTCGTTCCAAGCCCCTCCAACCTGCCCTTGGACACTTCCAACCCACACCATGGGCTGGGAACCTTCCAATAGAGCAGGAAATAAACCGCAGGGGATGCAAATAAAATAGCCTGTTTTGAGCTACACTTGCAGGGCTCAAAGTTTGCCTTGTCCCTCCGTGCTCCCCTTTACACACAGGGTAAGGACTCTCCCGGGGGTTCTCCAGCAGCCCCCAACAGGATCCGAGCAGGACTCACTCATCCCTCCACAGTGACACCATCCCTGCCCTAACGGGATGAAGGGAATGATGACTTTCTTCACTGGCAAACGGGCTTGTGGCCAAACAGATTTTGAAAACAAATATATCCTCAGGAGCAACTTCCCCAGGCAGCTCTGGAGCCGAGCGCAGCAGCCTGGCAGCGCCTGCCGTTGCCATGGAGGCCTTACTGCTGTTCTCCTGCATTTTCTTTCTCTTTTTTTTAAAGAAGGGCAATAACTGCTGCAGATCAGTAACTGAGATTTCCAGAAAGCTCTCACAGGCTGCAGGCACAAGGCAATTTGCAATTTTTTTGCACAAGGCAATTTTTGATTACAAGGCAATATCTGACACACAGGATCACAGAATCACTTGGGTTGGAAAAGAAATCCAAGACCATGGAGTCCCAGCTGTGCCCAATCCCCACCTTGTCCCCAGCCCAGAGCACTGAGTGCCACATCCAGTCCTTCCCTGCACACCCCAGGGATGGTGACTCCACCACCTCACACAGCTGCTGTGGAGAATTTTGCTGCCTTTGCTGCCATTTTTTATGATGGATTTATTTCTCAATGATTTTAGTCAAAACATTAAGATGAAAAATTGAGATGCTGTCAAAAATGAAACTGAAATGTTTTAGAATGGCATTTGAATTTTTAGAAGTGCTTATGTTTAATTAAAATCAAGAATTTCAAAGCCCTATTTTGAAACTGGAGCCTCTCTGCTATGGAGACAGGCTGGGAGAGCTGGGGGTGTCCACCCTGCAGAAGGGAAGGATCCAGGGAGAGCTCAGAGCCTCCCAGTGCCTAAAGGGGCTCCAGGAGAGCTGGAGAGGGACAAGGGCTGGAGGGACAGGACACAGGGAATGGCTTCCCACTGCCAGAGGGCAGGGATGGATGGGATACTGGGAAGAAATTGTTCCCTGGGAGGGTGGGGAGGAATGGGATGGAACTCCCAGAGAAGCTGTGGTGCCCCTGGATCCCTGGCAGTGTCAAGGCCAGGCTGGACATTGGGCTTGGAGCAGCCTGGGACAGTGGAAGGTGTTCCTGCCATGGCTGGGGTGGCACTGGATGGGATTTAAGGTCAACTTTGAGGAAAGCTCCTTACTCAGCCAGGAAGGAGGATGGGGTTTTTCTGCTGTTGCCAAAGAGAAGGGAGCTATAAATGTTGTTCTTTCTCCTTTATCATATCTGATGACTTAGCAGCAAATGCTAAAAATAATTTTTATGCTTCATCTTCAAAGTGGATGTGTTGCAATTTTTTTTAAAAAACCAAAACAAATGCTGTATCCCAGCAAGCATATTACAAATATTTCAGGATCCAAATGAAACTTTCTGAGGAGGTTCTGCAAGGCCACCAAATGTGACATTTCACACAGAGCTTTTCTGTCTGAGCTCCCTCCCAGCCCTGTGCTCATGAGGAGACAGCAATTGAGACAGTGACATATTTCTGAGAGCAGGCTGGCTGCAAGTGCTCTGCATTCACTGCACGAAGGCATGTTTGGGAATCACTGACCTGCACCTCTCAGGGGCTGCAGAGGAAAAGACACAAGATTCTGATCTCCAGGGGAATGTTTGGCCCATTCAGGTTTTCACTTCACATTTCTGATGTTCAATACAGCTTTATTGTCTGCAGTGGGCAGGACACAACCCAGACCCACAAATGGGCTTGAGGATCCACATGAAACCACAACAGCAATGAAATAATGACACTGCTGTAGCAAATCACTCCTACCAGTCCTGCAGGGCTGATGGCCTAAATTTAGATGTAGCAAAACCAATTTGGGTGGTAAATAACATGAAACATCTCAAAAATTGTGACTCCAAGTGAGTCAAGCTAGCTTGGAATTCAGAGCTCCAGGGAAACTGGAGGGACCTAAGCTTGCACACATGTTACTTTAAAGAGATGAGTCTCATTAGTATGAAATAAGCAGGTATGGAATGATGTCCCTAAAGCCAAAAGTACAGCATTTCTCAGTAAACCTGAAACACCCCGGTCACAGCCAGCTCTACACACCTCAGTGCATTACCCAAGCACTAAAGATTATCTTGACAAAACACTCAAGGGAAAAATCCTCCCTGCTACCCCAGGGGACAATGCCTTAAGGCTACTTCTGCATTTATTTACAGGCCCAGGAGCAGGTTCTGACCCTCAACGTTGTATATCCAGTTGCTTTGTTCAAAGTTCACTCCTTAATTAATTAGTTCCACGCTCAGCCCACAAGGTGCTGGAGCCAGAGCACCAAGGCTCACCTGAGCCAGTAGCTCACCCTGCAGGTACCTGGGTCACACCTGCACAGCTCACAGGACCCCTGCATGTCACTAACAGCAAGAATCAGGGAATTGTTCAGGTTGGAAATGCTCTCTGAGTCCAGCTGATCCCCCAGCACTGCCAAGGTCAGCACTGACCATGTCCCCAGGTGCCACATCAACACGACTGTGAAATCCCCCCAGGAATGGGGACTCCAGCCCTGCCCTGGGCAGCTGTGCCAGGATTGAAGAGCTCTTTAGGATAGGAAATTTTCCCAATGTAAAACCTGAGCCTCCCCTGGCCCAGCCTGAGGCTGTTCCCTCTCCTGCTGTCCCTGTTCCCTGGAGCACAGCCTGACCCCCCGGCTGTCCCCTCCTGTCAGCAGCTGTGCAGAGCCACAAGGTCCCCCTGATCCCCTTTGCTCCAGGCTGAGCTCCTTTCCAGCTTCCTCAGCCTCTCCTGGGGCTCCAGACCCTTCCCAGGAGATCTGAGTCCAGAGGGTGATGCTGAACAGCTGCTCAGCAGCTTTGCTGTCTGTTAGGGAGTTCATGCACCACCAAGATGGGCAAAGCCCAGCACTGGGGCACTGGAGTTACTGGTGAGGGAGGACACAGAGGTGGCTGTTTTGGTCCATGTTTATATATCTCTTTAAATATATGTAAATATATATTTATGTTAATGCCCTGGAGAATGCCTGTCCCTCCCTGGGACTGCTGTGTCAGCTGTGACAGGTGAGCCCGGAGCTGCAGCACAGCAGAGGCTGTGACAGGGGTTAAAGTGATGCTGAACACACACAAGGTGATCACAGAGCCCTTACTGCCCACCCAGAGCTGCTGGAGTGTTCCTAGAAACAGGGAATTTCAGGAAGTGCTGAGGAGCTGAAGGATGCTGAGCAAATGGAAAGCTGAGATGTTGGCCTGAGGGTTGGCCAGAGGCAGGAGCATCTCACCACTGCCAGGGCAGCATCTGTTAGTAACTGAATCACAGTATCATTTAGTGCTGCTGCACAACAGTACCCTCAAACTCCGTCCCAAAGATGCAGCTGTTGTTTTAACAACCCCTTGGATCTTTGCTGCCTACCTTCACTCCCGATTTGGGGATGTGTTGTACATCTCTGCCTGTGCAGACATTCCTTCCCGGGAGCTATGTCTGCTCCGGAGCTCACTAACCTTCCTAGATACCCCTGTGGTGATTGACACGGAAATAGAAGCAGAAAAGGAAACATTCGTGCTGCTGTAATACCCTTCAGTCTCACATGCAGTTGTCGAGTGGCTTCTTTTTAAACAACATCAACAATATTTTTAGCAGAGCACCTATTTCTCTTCAGTTTCACATGCTTGTGCAGAACACCGATTAACCAACGACTTGTTCCCCTCACATTACTGCTAGTGCTCTTACTGTAAACATATCCAAAGCTCAGCTCAACTCTTGGGAGGAAGAATCCTCACACTATAATGGCAGGGAATTTACAAGGAAAGGAGGAGGAAAAAAGCTTCACGCTAAGACTTTCCCCCCAAACTTATACAAGTCCTTTACTGAGCTTCAGGTTGCACCACAACAGAGCTCCCTCTGGGTGTTCCAAAGGGTTTATTCACCTTCCCATTCTCCTGGGGGTTGAGATGTGCCACTTCTGTTAACACCAGATTGAGTCTGACCATCTCCTGCCGTCCAAGACCAGGCTGGATGGGTCTTGGAGCAAGCTGAACTAGTGGAAGGTGTCCCTGCCCATGGCAGAGGGTGCAATGAGATGAGCTTTAAGGTCCCTTCCAACTCAAACCAGTCTGGGATCCTAATGGTCACCAGGCACTGCTGAAGACATTAGTTTCACACACTCCCATTTCATCTTTTCCCTTTGAACAAAAAAAAAAAAAAAAACCCCCCCCAAAAAAAAAAACAAACCACACCAAAAAAACCCAA
Organism: Grantiella picta; assembly: GCA_013397955.1. Lineage (NCBI taxonomy): Eukaryota > Metazoa > Chordata > Aves > Passeriformes > Meliphagidae > Grantiella > Grantiella picta. The sequence goes on along the minus strand of VZRM01003598.1, from coordinate 72,836 downwards.
CCCCCAACCACCAAAAACCAACTTTGAGGGAAAAAGACTGTATGTACATTTGTCTGCTCCTGCTCCTGATGGTAACTCTGACACCAACCTCAGTGACTACCCATCCCTGTGCTCCCTGCTTTGCCTGTCTCAGCATCCATACCCACCCCTTATTTCCTGCAGGACAACTCCAGGAAGGCATCAAGTATTCCCCTCTTTCCCATTCCCCTTCAAATCCATGATATATCCCATTTGCTGCATTGCTTGTTTCTCAACTATGTTTCTTTAGTTGATTTGCAGTTGGAAAACCTTATCAGGCCGAACCCATAAGCCAGTCCTAGCACACACACTGATATTTTAGTATGAGGGGAATTAAAAAATAAAATTCTAGACCAAAGAAAGCACAAAATTACCTTTGTTCAGGAAGGGTTGCCTGACAGAGCTGCCTCAGCCTGGAAGCAGGTCGGGCTGCTGGGCCTGCTGGGTGACTGACAGCTAACGAGAGGCACCTGCCAGAAACAGCTCCTTTAACTCCTGCTAAGCCTGAGTGTATCCTAAGGGAATAAAGCCTAATGAGATTCTCTTCCACTGAAAGGGGAAGTTCAGGGCTCTGGCAGAGCTTGGTCAACTATATGAATCCCTGAACTGGGACTGGCAATATGTGGAACTGGAATTTCTGCATGTGCAAATCCAGGAACCAGCTGGGTATTCAGGAAAGGAGAAAAAACTAAACCCAAAGACATCCCGTTGTTCCAAAGGCTTGTTTTGATTTGTCTCTGACTGTGTTGCTAAATCACAGAATTGTGGAATCATTATTTTGGAAAAGACCTTTGAGATCACTGAATTTAAATGTCAATCCAGCACAGCCAAGGCCACCATAACCTTGCAATGCTCTGAGCTCTTCCCACCACCCTGGCAGCTCTGGGAAGTACCAGGGGTGGCTTACAAACCCAAAATCCATCACGCTTCCTTCAGCCACAGCTGGCAACCTGGAGAGCTCAGGCAGGGAAAAATCGGGATCCACCAGTACAGAAAGTTTTTAAATAGTCGTTAGTGGCCCCACTAGCAATCCCCAAAGCACTTTGATTGGAGAGAAGAGGCTTTTAACTCCTGCAGGCATTATTTGGGACAGAACAGATAAATCTTGACCGATAAGTCAGAGTGTTTTCCATTTGCTTGTTATTACTACACATCAAGCCAATAAATTTTCCTTCGAGACCATTCCATTGTGTCATAAACAAGGGTTACAAACCCCAGCACAATACCCTGAGCCCAGCGCTCAGAGGGGACAGCCAGCCCAACAGGGAACAAAGACAGTGACACTGGGAGCAACACAACAGCCCTGAGAGCAAACAAATCAGTACTGCGAGCAGCGACTGCCACCCTGATCTAATGAATGTTGTAGCAAACTTAGTTGAACACACCCTGGTCAAATCTCTTGGTATCTCAACCCTTAGTGCCTCACGTTGGGTGAAACCTGGGTGGTTCTAGGAATGGGGTGAGCTTTAAGGTCCCTCTGAGCCCAAACCATCCTGTGATTCCATGACCCCATCCCAGGGAGTCTGGAGAAGCTGCAGGGCTCCAGACCTCACTCGAAGCCCCACCTGCAGCCCCTCAGTGGGCAGTGGGGCTCCCAGGCTGGGTGAGCTGAGCTGGAACCACCAACAGGGGAAAACCAGAGCCAGAAACATGAAGGAACGGGATAGCAAAGACACTTTCTGCTGCTTGAAGTGACTCTGCTGAAGTGTCCCCATTAGCACGTGACCTTGGTCAAGGTCGAGTGACCACAGCACCAGTGCAGAGCTCAAAGCCCAGGACCTCTATTGGATTTAGGAGAGCCAAGATTCCACGCCCTGCTGCCAGCCTGGGTGTTTGAGAAAACCTATTTATCCTCCAGACATTCTCTCAAGTTTTTCCCACCTCTGTCCTCAGGCACTGCCTCTGCTCCTCAGATGAAACCCATTGAACACTCAGCTCGATTCACATCAGCAGTGAGTAACAAATCCCTGATCACGTGTGCCTGGAAATAACTGCGGGTCTGCACAGGGCTGAAGAGATGCTAAAAAATCTACCAGGATGTCATTCACCATTAGAATCATTCCTACAGAACTCTATTCAATCCCCAGATCTTTTGGGGTTTATTTGAGCACAGCGCATTTGACTGTGACTGGCAAAGGAAAACCAGGAATTCCCTTTCCAGGTTACATGACTGGTGGAAACGCATTAGCATTTTACCACTAATAGCAGCCAACACTCGATGCTCTGGGGACAAGGAAGCTCCCTTCTCCTTTTCATGCAGGTACATCCTCCTGGCCTGCTATGGGCAAATAAATACAGGATCCCAGGAGGGATTTCATTTGGATTTCTGAAGTGGATTTCTGAGTGATTTCATTTGGATTCCTGGCTGCTTTTACCATGAAATATGTTTGCACAAATGCTGTTATGTGTCTTGAAGTTGTTCAGTCCTGTTAGAGTCTCGCTCCTAGAGTGGTTGGATAGGTTTGAATCCTACATCTCTAAACTTTTAGGGACTTGCTTTTTTCATTATCTTTCCATTTAAGCTGAGCCTCTGTTCCTGATCATACATGAAGAGCTGCAGCACAGAAGGTGACAAGCTGAGAACACATGTTTCAAGGGAAAATGTTAAAGATCATTATTTAAAGGCCTTCACTTGTTAACATTCATTTGCTGGTGCTACTTTGAATTCAAGCCATCTGCAATAAACAGTAATATTTTAGAGATGCATTTTAGAGAAAAAAAAAAGTGAAGCAAAGTTTTACTCTTCATGTAAACTGACTGCACTGGGAAACTTGGTGAAACTTCACCAAGTGGGAGGTGTTGACAGCTGAGCATATAACAAGGGAAGGATTTACAGGCACACAGTTCCACAAATATATCCCAGACTGGGATTTGTCAAGACAACCCATGAACCTTCAGCACATTCTTTAAAGCCTTATTCAAGTAGGGTGTTGTTTTCTCCATCAGGGCCCTGGTGACAAATGCACCTTCCTCTGGTCAGGGTGTTCTTGTGGCCTCATCCTGGTGCCGCTGGCCTTTTAATCACCGTGACTAAAATTCTGATATTTGAAGGTGAAGAACAAGGGGTTATGAGTCAGAAAGCTGCTAAGAGCTAACTCAAACCAGACAGAAATTCCAGTGCAAAGGCAAGTATTCAGACAGTTCCTGTGAAACTTCCAGTTTCTGAGCATATATTAAGCACCCAGCAAGCCCTTCAACAGGGAGAGGAACCCAAGTGCAGAGAGGTGGCAGGATAAGGATGCTGCATGTCAGCTGAGAGCCCAGGCTGACAGCTGTGAGTCTCTTCTGCCAGGAAATTATTGTTTTGTACTACACACATTTCTCTGGATGTATCACAATATGAGAAATAACAGGCAAAAGTCAACCTGACTCCAGTGTTTCCTAATTTCTGTCTGCAATTTTAACACTGTCAGTAGAGGCATCATATGAACTGAAAGGAAAAGGAATCTGGATGAGATAAATTGCATTTGAAATGACTGAGGGAGCGAGCAGCTGGGAAAGCAAAATAAAAGAACTTGCTTTTTTTAGGCTAAACATCACAGAATAGAATCAAAAACCCAGACTGGTCTGGGTTGTGAGGAACCTCAAAGCTCATCTTGTCCCTCCCCCTACCATGGACAGGGACATCTGCCACCATGCCAGGGTGCTCCAAACCCCATCCGACCTGGCCTTGGACACTGCCAGGGATAGGAATTCTGATTTCCCGATGAGGACAGAATTGTCATGGGAAGCAGTTCTGAGACACACAGAGCATGGAGTTCAGCAAACAGGAAATGCCCGAATCAGTTCCTCGGTGAGCACAGAGACAGATTATTTGTCACAGCAATTCATCAGGGCGTGTATCACCCCAAACAGCAACATCTACAGCTGCAGAGGAGATTCAGCAGCAACCACAGGCATTTCAGCTGCATCACACCCGACAGAGACTCCATGAAATCCTGAGGAATGAGCCGAGCAGGAAGGTGCAGCTGGGCCCCAGTGCCAGGCAGAGCCATCTCCTTCCTGGCATCTGAGAGCAAAGCTGTGCAAATCAGAGCCATGGTTGTAACTACACCAAGGGCAGAAGAGGGGAAAGAACCTCAAACACAGAATGCCAAACGACACATTTGAAAATGGAGCCTACAGAGCCTTAGGCAGCAGATGGGTCATGTGCAACAAATCTATCTATCTGTATATCTATCTAAATATCTAAATATCTATCTATCTATCTATCTATCTATCTATCATCACATATTATGTCCATATTTATAGATATGTAACACAGCTGGACACTGATTAATACGCACAGGTAAGCACTAATTAGGGAGCACAGGTAGGCACTAATTAAGGAGCACAGATAGGCACAAACCTCACTCCCTCATGCCGCACACTGAGCGAGCAGCAGTCCCTGCCTGCAGTGCACTTCAGATAAAACCTGTAGACAGCTCCAGCAGACACATTTACAGCGATTTTTACAATTCACACCGCAAAGGGCTAAAAAAAAAAAAAATCCATCCCTGCTGCATATGATTCCATTTTCCCTCTCTGTCCTCTAAACAGTGGGATCAGATGAGGAGTGATGCATTGATTGGTCCAGGGAAGCACCGAGAGGACACAGAAGGAAAATAAAATAAAATAAAACAAAAACTACTCAAAACCCACCAAGCGCAGAGTCAAATGAGCTCACCACGTCGCCCCGAGCGCGGATCCGAGCGGTCGGAGGAGCTAGGGCCAGCTTTCCCCGGCGGGCTGCGGTGTCCGGGCGCTCCGTGTGTCAGCAGCAGCAGCAGCCTCAGCCATTGCGGAGTCACTGCAGCTCCGGCAGCACGTCAGCAGCGCCGCTCGGCTCCAGAGCCCTCCTCGATCCAGAGCCCTGCCTTCCCTTCCCTTCCCTTCCCTTCCCTTCCCTTCCCGGAGCCGCGGCGAGGATGCTGCTGGAGCTCCGCTCGGCCAGCGCTCATTGCCCCGCGCATCGCTGCTCGGGCATCGCCAGCTTCTTTGAGGAGCCAGAGCTCTGCAGACAGCACAGCTGGAATCGGCACGGATGGGAAATTCATTACTGAATCGCTGCAAAGGGCACGGAGGGACTGAAGGGTATTTGGATTTAAGAGCAGCTGCCAGCCTTTGCACTTGCTCCTAGTAACGGGGATGGAGTCAGGCTATAGAATCAGGGAATCCCAGGCTGGTTTGGGTTGGGAGGGAGCTCAAAGCTCACCGCATTTCACCCCCTGCAGGGACACCTTCCACTGTCCCAGGCTGCTCCAAGCCCTGTCCAGCCTGGCCTTGGACACTGCCAGGGATCCAGGGGCACCACAGCTTCTCTGGGCACCCTGTGCCAGGGCCTCAAACCCTCCCAGGGAACAATTCCTTCCCAATATCCCATCTAAATTTCACTTTTTCAGTGGGAAGCCATTCCCTGTCCCTCCATTTCAGTGGGAAGCCATTCCTGTCCCTCCATCCTTGTCCCCAGTCGCTCTCCAGCTCTCCTGGAGCTCCTTTAGGCCCTGGCAGGAGCTCTGAGCTCCTCCTGGAGCCTTCTCTTCTCCAGAGGAACATCCCCAGCTCTCCCAGCCTGGCTCCAGGGCAAAGGGGCTCCTCTAGACTGACTCCAGCAGGTCCACGTTTTGTGGAAATCCACACCCGTAGAAGTGCAGGGCCAGGCATTGGCCAGGTATCTTTTATAGGAATGCCATTCCTGGGTACCATGGCAAGGCTCTGAAGTCATGTGGAAGTGAGTGGTAAGCTGGGGAAAAGCAGGTGTTGTTCCAAAGCCCTGTAAGGTATGATTTGACGATTAAATCACATGGATGTGAAGCAGGTCTGTAACTCCCAGTGTGCTCTGTCCCACTGCTCCTCATACCTGAGGAAATATCCATTGTCAATATTTACACGCTGCAAATTTCCCTTTCCATCAGAAACAAATCAAAAACACACATAAAATAACCGCTTTTGAGTACAAGGTACTTGTAACAGCCCCACACTGCCAAGTTCTCTAGAAACAAAGAGGATATGGGACATATTTGGTTGATTTTTGTGTCTTCCTGACGTAAGAAATAGTGAAGACTGGGAAGAAGACTGGGAGCCATTCCCAGTGTATGTCCATGAACTGCTGACAGGAATGACAAAGTGATCTGAGTGCAGGGCTGGGAAGCAGAAACCTACCCTGGAGTCTCAGTTTTAGAAAGGAGAGTCTGGGGGGGGGTTTTCCCCCTTAAACAATAGCTAAATATCTCGAACTTTCCATTGAAAATCTTTATTTTCCCACTGTCCAATACTCCCAACTGTGCAGCACAAGTAACATGTGACAGCTAACCATATTCCTAGAAACCTATTCCTGTTTTTGTGGATAACCACCCCAGTGTTCCTCCTGTCTCTTCTACTCAGTGGTTCAATTATCCTTTGCCAAAGGGACATGTAATGGCACTTGGAGACAACAGGACTGGCTGTGGCTCTGAGAGCTGTGACAACAACAGCTTTGGGATAAATGAAATGATTTTCTATTTTTAGAGCTGAATTGCAACACTTTGTGGGAGTTTGTAAGCAAAGCAAGTCACGTTGCAGGCAGTGCTGTAAGCGACCTACAGCAAGAGCCCAGCAGCAGTTTGCATCACTCAAAGAATTGGGGCTTGTTTTTCAGCTGGCAAGTGCTCAGGAGGAGCATTCCTCTGGCAACTTCCATGGGCTGAGTTGCACAAAAATGGGAATGGGCTTTAAAAACTTGAGGTTAGTAAGTAAAGAAGAGCTGAAAGAATTTTCACACTCTGCTTTTCCGATTCCCACTGGAAGTGGTCAGAGTTTCTTCCTCTGTAAGGTTGCAAAGCAAACCAGCAGCACCCTGGGTTAGGTTTGAATCCCATTTTGTGTCCTTTTCAGCTGTTCTGGCACAGTTCTGAGCTCCCTGTGACATCGAGCAGCAGGTCAGGCAGGGAACACCCTGTGCAGCCACCACAGAAATGGGGCACCAAGTGTCTGGGGATTGCTGAGAAGTGTGACAGACATGGCCCAGAACACAGCACAGCCCTGCCATGGCAGCAGCCACACCAGAGACAAGGTTTCTTTGTTAGCTCTCCAGATGGAACAAAATCATGGAATCATAAAGGGTTTGGGCTGGAAGGGACCTTAAAGCTCATCCCGTTCCACCCCCTGCCATGGGCAGAACACCTTCCACTGTCCCACGTCAACAGCTGAGCAAGCAGGAGCAGCTCAGAAAGGACCTGAGGGCAGCTGGGTGGTTAATGATGAACTTTATTCCCAGAAATGCCAGCATGAAATACACGTACAGTTCAATTTCCAGAGGCAGACAGGAAGGTTAATGACCCTCGGTGGGATGGAGTTCTCAGATTTCAGCGGGGTTTGAGGTCTGTGTCTGCACAGGGGAGCAAAAGTCATGGAATCACTGAATCATTTGGGTTGGAAAAGCCCTCCCAGCCCATGGAGTCCCAGCTGTGCCCAATGCCCACCCTGTCCCCAGCCCAGAGCACTGAGTGCCACCTCCAGGCCTTCCTTGGACACCTCCAGGGCTGGACACTCCAAACCTCCCTGGGCAGCTCCTGCCAAGGCCTGACCACCCTTTCCACGGAGAAATTCCTGCTGCTGTCCACCCTGAGCCTCTTCTGGTGCAATTTGAGGCCTTTTCCTCTCATTCTGCCCCTGTTCCCTGGGAGCACAGCCTGAGATACCCCCAGGCTGCACCCTCCTGTCAGGGAGTTGTAGGCACATTTTCCCAAATCAGTCCTGAAATTCCCAGTGTTTTACATTGTACCCGCTAGGGAGTTGGGTGGCTTACTTTGATTTTTATTAATAAGAAACCAAAGAAACTTCAATGAATATTATCAGTTTTTAAACTAATGCAAGTTTATCACAGTTTTGGGATTACAAACATCTTCTGCCTGAAATACCTGTCCCTCACAACTGGGCTGAACCCTCACATCAGGCTGAAAACCAAGCACTGAGGTGAAGCTGTCTGAGCAGCAAGCATGACTTCATCCCCAAATCACCACTTTTGTTAGTCTGTGAAGGAGATGGGTCACTGTCTCTGGTTTAAAAGGAATTAATCAATATACAACTGGTCTGTGACAAGCAAGTAAATAAGATTAGAGCAAGCCCCAGCTGGGAAGAGGATCGCAGTACAACAAATCGATAACCTTCCAAAGACTTCATCCAACACAATTTACTATTTTTCCTGATCACGGCACAGTGCGTTTCTGTCAATAAACCAAAACCTTGTGCCATCAAATTTTACATGAAAATGAAAGCATTCACCCAATGAAGGATGAAAGAGCAGCTGTGGTGCCCCTGGATCCTTGGAATGTTCAGGGCCAGGCTGGACAGGGCTTGGAGCAGCCTGGGACAGTGGAAGGTGTCCCTGCTATGGAAGGATGGAACAGGATGAGCTTTAAGGTCTTCCAACCCAAGCCCGTCTGCGATTCTGTGATTCCATGATTCTGTGATTCTCCCCTCATCCCTCCTGAGCCAGGCAGCCCTTGTGTGACCACCGCACTGAGCCTCCTGTTCCTCACCCTCCCAAATTAGTACCGACTGCAGGACAGGAACACATTCCTGGGAGGGAGAACTTGCTGTACTTTCCCGAGGAACTGCTGCCTGTATTCCGTGCCCGGAGGAGGGGAGGCTGGTGGGCAGCAGAGAGCAGCAGAGCACTGCGGGATGAGCACCGAGCCCTCCTGCTCCCGCAGCCATGGAGCACAGCGGGAATAAACACACACAAGGAATCTGCTGCTCTGACAGCTACCCAAATAAAATTGGCGTTTTGTTCTGCCATGGACAATGCTTCCCTAAGCTCCTTAGAGCAACAGAATTGTTTTTTAATGATTCAAACAAAATACAAATTTCTCAGCAGATTTCCTGTGCCTGGGCACAAGGGAAAGTAATTTAGGCACTCCCTGCTTGGAGAGGCTGATCTCTGAGGGGCTCTATGCCCGTGATCCCTTGCTGTTCCTGCCCCCCTGGGAGCAGAATGTCTGTGCCCAGATGTGCCCAGATGTGAGGCTGCCAGGGCCTCTGCCCCGGGAGCCCAGAGAGTCGCCCTGGGGTTACACAGGGACAAATCCTTCCCTGTGAGGGTGGGCAGGCCCTGGCACAGGGTGCCCAGAGAAGCTGTGGCTGCCCCTGGATCCATGGAAGTGTCCAAGGCCAGGCTGAACAGCACTTGGAGCAACCAAGATGATCCTTAAGGTCCCTTTCAGCCCAAACCAGTCTGGGAGTCTGTGGAAAGGAAGAATAAGGTCCCACTTGCAGCTCTCTCTTACGAAATCTTAGAATATCTGGGGCTGGAAGGGAGCTCTGGAGATCACCCAGTCCATCTCCCTGCCCAGGCAGGGTCCCCTGGAGCAGTGACAGGGGAACACATCCAGGAGGGTTTGCATGTCTCAGGAGAGGAAGACTCCAGCCTCTCCCTGGGCAGCTGTTCCAGGGCTCTGTCCCCTCCATGGAAAGAACTTCTTCTTGTTAAGGAGAAATTTCATGTGTTTTAGTGTCTGGCGATAAACTAAACCCCAGGAGGCCTAAGACTGAGGTGTGGAAAATGGTGTGTTAAGGATGGGCTGAAAGCCAAACAACTGACCCTGAAAATGTCTTCATGGGCTAAACCATTCCTCCTCTTTATCCAACAATCCATAGCTATGCAGAGTATAATGCCATGATCCATAACATCCTGACCTTTTCCTTCTGGGAAGGTTATAAGGCAATATTCCTCACCATTGCAGTGACTCACAGACAATTTACTGATGTATTTCACTTCGGCTTTGTGACTCGGCTGCAGAAAGGCACAAGTGAAAACAATCCCATCCAAGACAAAATAGCCTGCATGCTCTAATTAAGCAGAACTTTGGCTGAATAAAATCAGGTTTTATGCATTTGTCTATATAAAGTCCGGGCAGTAAATCAGTATCTGCTTTCAAATCACAACCCAAGTTAAGTGGTTCCCGCTGTGGACAGCCCTGATGACATCGCATCAATTAAAGAACAAAAGGAGAGGGATTTATTTATTTATTTATTTGTTATTTATTTTCTCGGGGCTGTTCTGTGCAGGGCTGAGTGGAACTCGATGGTACTTGTGGGCGCTTTCCAACTCAACCATTCCGTGATCATTATCCCATTAAGGCCATGTACCGTTCGCTGTCGGGGCTGGCTTAGCGGGCACAAGTTGGGATTTTGCAGCCCGATGTGCCTCCTGTGAACTCCCCTCAGTGTCCCGAGTGACCGGAGCGCCGTGCGGGAGGCCGGGGGCAGAGAGGGAGCGGGGCAGAGAGCGGGAAGGCGAGGGCTCTCCTGCGGAAGCACGGCCGCTGTCCCGTTGCCCGGCCCTGCCCGGCCCGGCCCTCTCCCGCCGCACCGGCCCCGCCCACCCGCCATCATGGCGGCTCTGCCTGCCCTCCCGGGACGTCGCCCCCGC
>VZRM01003598.1:30047-62416 GCA_013397955.1 Grantiella picta | reverse complement strand
CCCCGCCGCGCCGGCCAATGGAAGGGCGGCGCGGCGCTGACGTCATCGCGGGCGGTGCGTGGAGCGCGCGGCGGGCGGTGTCGCGGTCAGTGCGTGCGCGGCAGCCCGAGAGCCATGTCGCGACAGAGCCCTCAGGAGGAGAACCTGCAGGGTAAGTGCTGCCTTAAGGGCAGCGGGATGGGGCGGTAAGGAAGGGCCGCCCTAAGGGCAGCGGGATGGGGGCCACGGCGCTGCCGGCACTACGAGCTGCACCATCGTGGGTCGCTTCTAGGTCGCGACATCGGTTGGTCGCGATAGGCGATGTGTGCGCTCCCCCCCTTGTCCGAGGGGAGAGGCGGGGGGCCGTGGCTGTGAGGAGGATCGGGCGGTCAGGGCTCAGGCGGTCGCGGCCCCGAATGCGCCTGCAGAGGGAAATGCGTGCGGCACAAACAGCGGATCGGCGCTGGCGCGGGGAGTGCAGCCGACCGAGGATCGCTCACTCTGGGCAGCGCTGCTTCTCCGTTCCCAGCACCGACAGCTGTACCTTAGGAGAGTGAAGCTTTGCAGTGCTGATACGATACTCTCTGATGGTGCTCTGTGCTCCGCATGTGTCCTGGGCTGGGATATCGTGACAGATCCTCTGTCGTGACTCACCTGTCCGGCTGCACCGCCTTACGTGGGCTTTGGTCTGTTTGTGTTTCCAGCTTCATGAAAACACTTCTTTTATCTTTAAGTGATGATATCCCAACCCGTCCCACGTGCTCCTGCACAGCTTTACTCTGAGGAGTGTCCAAAAAGAGAAAAAGGGAAAATTGTAAATCACCTCTACTCTCCTCCTGCTGCTGTAATCCCAGCCCTCTCCATGCTTTATCCTGCATTCCCAGCGCTGTACCCAGCAGGACTGCAGCAGAGAAATTCTTAATTTGAGCTCCAGTGGTTGTGATCGTTCTTTGGTAACAAGTTCTTTTGAGCTTCCATGAATTTTGGGGGAAAGGGTAGGTAAGGGTTTTCCTGGCTCTAAACACACCCTCTGCCACATACCAGGCGCTGTCACGTGGAGGGGAAAATTCCCAAACAACAACAAACCAGCTGTGAAGGAAAAGGGTTTTTGAAGAAAACTGTGTGTCTGTTCCAAACTCGGTGGCCTGGGATGTTTTTATCCAGCAGGGTTTGTGGTGCTTTGGCTGTCCCGATGGTGGTCTCTGTATTTAGAAGGGAGATACTTGTGCTGTCCATGCACATGAGGCAGTTCGGCTTTGTGCTGTTCCCGTTTAATCTCGGAGCCCTCAGTCTCCTCCCAGACAGGATATCTGGGATATCTTTGCTCTTCTGATGTTCCTGCTTCACATAAATCCCTGCATGGGTTTCTCCCCACCTGCATTCCTGTAGTGCTGCTCCTTCGGCCATGGATGGCTGGGAAGGGACCTTGCAGACTGTGCAATTCCAGCTGTTCCAGCTGTGCCTTTATTCCCTGAGCTGTGCCCAGCAAGCAGGAGCAGCCCAAGCACCACTATCTGTGTCTCTCCCTTTCCCTGATTATTCCTTAGACAACCTTACCCACAATTCAGGGAATTCCCCTGTCCTGCCTGCTCTGTTCCTGTGCACCGCTGTGGCTGGGGAATTCCACTGGCATTTGTGTAATTCACGTATTTTCTGTCCCCTGAGCTCATTTAGGGGGGACTGGAGTGACAGGACACAGGGAATGGCTTCCCACTGCCAGAGGGCAGGGATGGATGGGATCTTGGTAAGGAATTGTTCCTGTGAGGATGAGCAGGCCCTGGCACAGGGTGCCCAGAGCAGCTGTGGTGCCCCTGGATCCCTGGCAGTGTCCAAGGCCAGGTTGGACATTGGGGCTTGGAGCAGCCTGGGACAGTGGAAGGTGTCCCTGCCATGGCTGGGGGGGCACTGGATAGGCTTTATTCTCCCTCCCAACCCAAACCATTCCAGGACTTACAGCTCCAGGCCCTGCAGTGAGCTTTCCCTGCCCAGGAGGGAGTTGTTATTCCCTCCCTTAGGAAAACAAAGCCCATGTGACCATGTTAAATATACTGCGAGGAGCAAACCCATGACAGCCCTTGCCACACAGCCGCTGTTGCTTAACAGCAACACCTACAGATGGTACTGAAAGAAGGCTGAACAAAACAGTCAGTCCCTGGGCTCTGGTGCCCAAAATAATTTCAATAAATGAGTAACTCAACTTTGGCAGCAAAAGTCCTTGAGATTGTTTTGTTTGACTGCCACCCATAATGAACAATAAAAATTGAATATATCCTAAAATGAAGGATCTGTACATGCAGCAGGAAACACTGTGTACTAAGCAGCTGCTTCCCAGCCCTGTGAGCCTTCCCAGCTCTCTCCCAACTCCCTGCACTTTGCATTCCACGCTGTTTACGAGCTGGCAGGCAGGGCTGGCTGTGTCCCTGCAGTGTCACTCCGGCCAGGAGCACCAGGGCCATGCTTGTAACAAACCCCTCAGCCTCCCGGGGCTCAGCTCTCCCTTCTGCCGAGCAGGGTCCTGGGTGGAACTGCACTTCAGCAGCAACGGCAGCAGCAGTGGGAGCTCAGTGTCCGCGGGCAGCCAGGAGCAGGTGCCAGCCTCGCTGTCCATCCACAACGGGGACATGGAGAAGATCCTGCTGGACGCCCAGCACGAGTCGGGCAGGAGCAGCTCCAGGGAGAGCTCCCACTGTGACAGGTGAGCAGGAGCTCTGCTGGCACACAGAGGGCATGGCAAGGTCACCAAGGGCCCGAGGACATCTGGGTGCCCCAGAGGCAAAGGCAAAAGTGCTGCCTGTCTGTATTTACATACACTTGTGTATTTACATGCATCTGTGAATTTACGTATGTGTCTATATGTACATATATTTATTATTGTTATTATACATATATTTACATATATTTACACACATATGCATGTAAATATAAACATGTGTATTTACATATGTGTTTATATTTACATGCATATGTGTTTACATATGTGTATATTTACATTATATGTGTGTTTACACACATGTGTATATTTATATGCATGTGTGTTTACATACGTGTGCATATTTACATGATATGTGTGTTTACACACGTGTATATACTTATCTGCATGTGTGTATTTACATATGTGCATATTTACATGCACGTTTGTATTCACATGTGTGTATATTTACATGCATATGTAATTTCATATGTGTGTATATTTACATATGAGCACACATTTACGCAGGGGTGTGTGTTACATATGTGCGTGTGTGTTTACATATGAACACGTGTGTGTACACGCATGTGCCCTGACCCTCCCAGCCCTTGGGCCATGGTCAGAGCCCTCCCGGGGTGGATGCTGTGCAGGAATTGTGTCACAGAAGATTTCATTCTCTTCCTCCCGTGTGTTTCTCTCTGCCCAGCCCTCCTCGTTCGCAGACCCCCCAGGACAGCCACAGAGCTCTGGAGGTCGAGAGCCACAGCAGTGGGGAGAAGAACAGCTTCCAGGTAAAAAAAGGGGAGCTCTGGCTCTCTGTGGCTCTTGGGGAATAACAGAGGAAGCTGCCAAAGTAGAGACTTCCATAACTCACAGTAACCCTGGCACGTCCAGGCTGGCTGTGTTTGTTCCTGACATGTGTGCATGTTTTGGTTTGGTCTTTCCAATCTGGAGCTCAGATTTTCAGCAGGATTTCCCCACCCCCTTTGGCTGCCAGCTGGGTACATTTCCTCCATCCTCCACCAATGTTTAAATGCACCTCCACCAGTTTAGTAGGAATTTTAAAAGTTATGTTGAAAGCAGCAAGAATTTCTAGAGTCATGCAAACATGGCAGCCAAAAATACACAATTTCCAAGCCCTGCCATAGCTTTGATTCCAGGTGTTTTAACAGTTAATACCAAACCTGAATATATGCTGCTTTGGAAAACTCCCTGTTCTTTCTGATTTTGTTTTGTAGGTTTGTTTACCTTGCAAGGAAAGTGAATATACACATTTGAAACAAGAGGGGGGGGAAAGGATGTACATTGACCGTATTTTATCAATACAGGGCTTATTGCAGGATGACAGGCTGAAATCTGAAGCCTTCAGTGTAATAAATTAGCTTTTAATATGAAAAAAAATATTTACAAAACATTTTGAGGAAGGAAGTGAATTTTTCTGCATTGTCTTCACAACTCCTGCCAGACTCTGAGGACCCAGCTTTATGTTAGCTAAATATGGTACTGCAAGTTAATTATTACTGCAAATGATTATTTTTATATTTTCAGAAACACCCTTCAGCTATTTAAAGATCATTATTTAGACTTTGAGAACAAATAACTCCAAGTTAGAAAGCCATCAGAATTTCAGCTGCCTGGCCAGTTTTATTTCCATGCTGTGTGTGTGCATGGTGAGCGGTTGGAATTCTGGGAGCAGATCTATTTTTATCCCAAGGCCTTGGCTGTGTGGAATGGAGCTGAGCTGAGCCAGGAGCTGTGCCTTACTCAGCATTTGTGCTGTAACTGCCCTGCACCACAGCCTGGGCTGGTGACCTTGTTCCTGTGACCAACCACACCTGGCCAGGCTCACCTGGTTGCCCAGCAGGGCCCAAAGCCTGGCAGATTCATGGGATCAGAATTATTCCCTGCTAGGAGCTGACAAGGAGTTTCAGGGACATCTGCCCAGCTCTGAGCACTGGCAGGAAATCCCTGTGCCCAATGTCCATCATAGCTGGGAGCTGGGGATATTTTTGGTCTGTGCCTAAGGATTTCTGGGCTCCGGGAGTTCACTGCCAGGGCAGTCTGGCCTTAGGCACATATGGGATATGGATATGGGGTATGGGTTTTGGTCTTTGCCATTCACATCCTACTCTGAAGATGCATCTCCCTGCTTCCCATCTTGATCTGGGAGCTGGGCACTTCCACTGGAGGGGCATGGCAAGGGGTGGGAAGGTGAGTGTCAGAGCTGGCCTGGGAAATGCTGCTGGATGCAGAGCAGGAGCTCTGGCAGCTCCCAGCTGTGGCTCTGAGGCTGTTTAATGGTGGCTCTTGGTTGCAGTCGGAGGAAGATTTCCTGGAAAGGAGGAGGGAGGTGGAGCGGCTGCTGAGGAAGAACGCGGATTGGATCTGGGATTGGTCCAGCCGGCCCGAGAACATCCCACCCAAGTGAGTTCTGCCACAGCTGCTGGGTGAGCTCCGTGCAGCTCCTTCTTCTCCAGGCCTAACACATCTCACATTTCTTCCCCAAATCCAGGGAGTTCCTCTTCAAACACCCGCGGCGCACAGCCACGCTCAGCATGAGGAACACCAGCGTCATGAAGAAAGGGGGGATATTCTCTGCGGAATTCCTGAAGGTTTTCCTCCCATCCCTGCTGCTCTCTCACCTGCTGGCCATTGGACTAGGGTAAGGTTCGAATGAACAAAAAAAGTAGATTTTTTTACCTGCTCGCTTTGAGGCCTGATTCTGATTCCCAGTTCCTTCTTTGTCCAAGAGAGCAGTAACTGTTCTCCATGAAGCGGGAGAGATGGTTATTCAGGAAGTGCTTCCTGCCTATGGTATTGCTAGATGGTTTAGGTTTCCTGGTTTTCTCACTAGTTGGGAATTTCTCAGAACAATTAAGGGACAGGGAAATGAGGAATTCTGTACATTGGAACTGTAGTTACACAACACTTGGCTCCACTGGAGATGAGACTCTTAATCTCACAACTAACTGCAAAGGAAAAAGCTAGTATTTAACAGATTTAAAAATGACACTGACATAGATTGAAAAATAACTAATATTATTTTAAATTATTTAATGGAGGGATGGGGGATGTGTGACTGTCCAAGACAATTAAAGTGATGGAAGTTTCCTTTCCAACATCAGTGTGGGGGGAAGTGCTGGTCCTGGAGCTGGGCAGTGGTGCCAGACCAGGCTCAGAGTCACTGGGATTTGGCTCCAGAGCAGTTCTGTTCCTCATGGTTCCACTGCCAGTGCTGCTCCTGCTGGGAATTCCAGAGGCAGTGAGCTTGTAGGAAATATTCTTTGCACTGAACCAGCCCGGGCTGACTGTGTGCTCCTGACCCGCAGGATTTACATCGGGAGGCGCCTGACCACCACAGCTTCCAGCAACACCTTTTAGAGGCACCTGGGATGATGGAATTGGAGCGGAGCAGCCTCAGCTGGGTGCAGGAGGTGCAGAGGAGGGGAGCTGGTCGTGGCGCCGTGGTGTGTGTGTCCTGTGCGTGTCCTGTTCTAGTTTAGTCAAAAATGGGGAGGGAGACACTGCAGCTCCCGTGTCACATAGAGCCTTCAGGATCAATCCCTAGAGCACGTGGCAGATGCTGTAATGTCCCTTAGTGCTTTGTAGTGAAGTACCTGAGAATTAGAGCAACTCCGTGTTTCAATCAATGCCAGCTTTTAGCAGCCCGTTTGATGGGCCATGTCCATCCTGCCTGCTCCTGTGCCCGTGGGTGGCAATGTCACTGCTCCTGCAGTCCCACAGCGAGGGATTAGCCCAAACTACGAGTGGCCTTACAGACTGATACGGGAATTCCCAGGAGCTGTTGCTTAGTTCACTTGGGTGTGAGGTGTAAAGTGTTGAGAGACAGCGGGAAGAGATGAGCACATGGGTAAAACTCCATCAGTTTGTCCTAGTTCAGAGGTAGAATATGGATTTAGTGCCTAATAAAAGCTGCTTTTGCCAGGACATTCATTTAACCCCTAGAAGTTACTACAAGTTCTCTGCTGTACCTACTGCAGGCTGTCGCTTCACAGGCTTTACCTGTCCCATAGAAATCTGCACCTGACCCCAGCCCTGGGTGATGAACCCCAGGATGGCTTCTCCTTGGTTTTTACTGATGAAATGACTTTCCCTTCAGTGATTTTACCTTATTTAATGAGAAAATGAATGTTTGCCAAAATACCATGTTTTATATATTAAAATAAAAAGGTTCCTGGTGAACTCAGAGTTTCCTCATTCCTTTTTCTCCAATAATGGCTGGAAGGGGCTGATGAGGCTCTTGGCCTCCACATGCCCCTGATACGGAATTGGGAAGCTTCCATCGAAAAACATCAGACAAACCTCAGGCATGGCCCTGCTGCTGTCACCTGCACTCACCACACATGGGTGTGATGCTCCTGAGCTGAAAATCATGGAATTGTTGAGGCTGGAAAATCCCTGTGAGACCATTGAGTCCAGCCATTCCCAGCACTGCCAAGGCCACCAGTGCCCCATGTCCCCAAGTGCCACATCCATGAGGCTTTTACATCCCTCCAGGAATGGGGACTTCAGCACTGCCCTGGGCAGTGCCAGGGCTGGACAGCCCTTTCCAGGAAGGAGTTTTTCCTAATCTCCAACCCACACCTCTCTCCTGAGGCTGGAGCCAGAGCCAAAAGCAAAGGTGGGATCAGAGCCCCCAAACACTCTGGTGGCACTTCTGTTTGCTGTGGGACAGAGCAGCAAATCACTGTTGAGCAAACATTCAGGGTTTTCAGCACTGCTTTGGTTGGAGATGGAAAAGGGTGGAACTACTGTGTCCCTTTTTCACTGTCATTGTCCCCCAGCTCCCTTGCAGTGCTCCTGCTCAGGCTCAGTGAGGGCTCAGAGGCACTGAAATGTTCCATGCTCACTCATTCCTCATCGATGTGGATTTTAATTAGAATTTCATGGCATGGTAATCACCGAGGGGCTGAGCCCATGTCCTTGACCTGCAGGGGATGGATGCAGCTCCCACAGCTGCCTCTGTGTGTGGAGCTCTGCCCAAAGCCATGGGGCAGGCCAGTCCCAGAAGGGTTCAGGCTGGGAGGGACCTTAAAGTCCATCCAGTTCCACCCCTTGCCCATGGGGGCACAACCTTTCACTGGACCAGGCTGCTCCACTGGGCTGCAGGTGGATAAAGCTTGACACTAATATCTGGTTTAGACAAAATGGGTAAAAATTCCATGGGAATTGTCAAAAACTAGTTGACAGCAAACAGAGCTACAGGAGATCCCATCATACCCTTTTTACCCATACTCCACTTACTTGCTGGAAAACCAGATGCCCACCATCCAGCACTGCTGTATCCTGGAGCACAGGCAGCAGCTCTGCCCCTGCAAGCCAACCATCCCGACTGGAAATACACCCCCTTGGGCTGGAGCCCATCCAGCCAATTCCCTCCCACATGGAAGGAAACCTCAAAACATGGGGAGCACGGCCAGGTAAACATTTAAAATTTATTAAACTTTTTGGTCAAAAGAACTGAACAATTATGTACAACCCCACGGATCGGCTCGAGCAGGCGTTGGGAACGCGGTCGGATCAACTTCAGTGACCCCCCAGTTCCACCAGAGCTCCAAAGTGTCACCACCAACCAACAGCACAGGACTGACTGAACCAAACCTTTCTTGGTACAACCTGGGGCTTTGTGTTTCCCACCTTCCTGGGACCCAATGGCTTGGGGGGGCAGTACTGGGAGGGGTGGGACGGCCACGGTTTGCTCTTGGGACTGGAACAGCCCTGTGTTCCAGGGAGAACGGAGTGTAACCACAGTGGGACTGGCTGGGGAAAGCTCGGGGCTCTGGGACAGCATTCCCAGGCTGCAGGCACATGGCAGAGTGCAGCCTCTGGCTGCTGGGGGCTGCTGAACATGCTGGCAGCTCTGGGGCCCTTTGGCCCTGGGTTCATCCGGGGGAAGGGGATGTGATTTAGGCCTCTTTGGAAGAAAAAAAAAACAAATAAACAGTACCTAAGGCTTAAAACAAGTCAGCAAGAGAGCTCCAGCAGCCGCCGTTCTGCCAGCTCGAGCTCAGCGTGGCACGTCGAGGGCAGCCCAGCCCTGAGTCGCTCTGGAACTGCAGTGGGAAATACAAGAGACTACGCCAAAGATTTAAAATAAACTGTTCCCTTCGTGACAAATACTAAAAAGGTTAAAAACCATAATGCACGTCAGGTCTGTCTCTGGCTGAGGGTGAGATGCACCAGAGAAGCTCCATTTTTATCCTCAAAGCAGAGAAGGTGTCGATGTTTTGGTTCCCTCCGTGCAAGGCCGACACTTGGTTAAGGCTGTGGATGTTTCTAGGACCCTTCACATCTCCTACTTGGCACACACAGAGCCTTTGACAACAAATCCAGTGCAACTCCAACTCTATGACAATGCCATGGAAACTCTAAATTTAGAATCTGAAATACTACACAAAAAAGTTTGTATTAGTCTGCCAAAAACTCGGTGTTTGGGGGCAAACCCTGTCAGAGGTGCCACCAGAACTGTTCTGCACCAGCTTAGGACATGCAATACAAAAAGAAGACTGAATACATCCCTCCAGCTCTAAGAACACGTTTGATAGGCTGTTATTTATTAAGTGGTTTCCACTGAAGGTGTGGCTATAGGTACAGTTGGTGAGTAAATAGTCATGGACACCTGCCTACACCCCAACTCAAGCCCTACCCCAGCGCTCCGAGGTCACACCCTGGCCCCAGGCCCGGGGAGGAATGTACAGGCATCAAGCACAAGAATGTTCTGAAAGGCCCAAATATTACAGCAGAGAGAGCGAGAGAGAGAAATTACACTTTTATGACAACTTTTTCTTCTTGGGTGTTAAATTTTTTGGTCTATAAACTGGAAAGGAAGGCTCAGACATCAATAAATACATTTGTTTTGAGTGTTGGCTTCATTGAGAGCACTGTCCACCAATTCTGCCTCGGAGGGTCCTCCCCGAAAGCCGCGTGGACACTCCCACCCCACCGAAGGCAGAACCACGCCAGGAACTCAAAGCCAGGCCAGATGCTCTCCGTTAGCTCAAGGGAAGTAAGTGCATCAATGTTCCTCACTGACAGGACAACAAGGCCTTCTGTTACAGATAAACAACTGAGCTGAACTAGGCGAGACGAGACTCTGTCCGCGGGCAGCCATCCTTAGTTAACCTTTTCCTGGAATAAATACAAGTTATTGGTGGCAGCTACAGCGATGATGTTCTCCATGGGGTGCCACGCCGTGTGCAGAATCTTCTTGTTGAAGTCCAGACTGTCAACGTTAATTTCGTCCTTCTTCCTCTTCCCACTTGTGCACACTTTGCGTGGCTTTAGGATGGCACGAGGTTTGCTGCTCTCCCGGGAGGCCTCCAGGGTGGTGTCCCGGTGTGTGTTCCGCTCAAACGTCCGGAAGAAGTTGTTGTAAGATCCAGTCATGATTGTACTGGTTCAGGGAAAAGAGAGGCACATCTTGTTAGAAACAATATCCACTCGCTCCTCTCTCTCTTACACGAGGTCACTGTCAGACCACATTCAAAACCATTCCATTCCATTGACAACTCTGCTCAACTCCTCTGGGACTCCAGCACTGCTTCCACTGCACCACTTCCCTCAGCAGGTGTTCCTCCAGTCTCTCCTCCTGCCAGTGGCACTCAGCTGCAGTTACACTTTGTTCAGCTGAACCTGAGCAAAGCAGGTTTTCCTGGTGCTCATCTCTCTCTTTGTCCCATGTCAACAGAAGTCACAGACTGGTGTGGGTTGGAAGAGACCTCAGTCGCCATCCAGTGCCCCCCCAGCCATGGCAGGGACACCTTCCACTGTCCCAGGCTGCTCCAACCCCGATGTCCAGCCTGGCCTTGGACACTGCCAGGGATCCAGGGGCACCACAGCTTCTCTGGGAATTCCATCCCAGCCCTCCCCACCCTCCCAGGAACAATTCCTTCCTGCCCTCTGGCAGTGGGAAGCCATTCCCTGTGTCCTGTCACTCCATCCCTTGTCTCCAGTCTCTCTCCATGTTTCTTGTTGGCTCCTTCAGGTCCTCTGAGGCCACACTGAGGTCACCCCAAAGCTTCTCCTCTCCAGCTGAACACCCCCAGCTCTCCCAGCCTTCCCTCCCAGCAGAGCTGCTCCATCCTCTGCTCATGCTGCTGCCTGCTCTGGACTCTCTCAGCAGCTGCAGCTCCTTGCTGTGCTGGGCCAGGGCTGGGGCAGCTCTGCAGCTGAGGTCTCACCTGAGCACAGGGGCAGAATATCCACAGCAATTTTGTTTGTGTGACTTGCCTGCTCCAGGGGGATTGCTGCCCTCAGTAACTCGGAGCTGTTTGCCCCTCATGTTCAGAGCCCCCAGCCCTGCTGGATTCCCCAGGCTGGAATGCCCAGTGCTGGTGCCAAGGGCACCCTGAGCCCTGCAGCTCCTCACCTGTCGGTGCCATTCCAGCAGCACTCGAACTTGTCAAAGATGCAGTCGTTCTCGTACAGGGAGCACAGCTTGCTGCGCAGGTACTCGTGCACCTGGGGACAAGGACACGTGTTGGACACGGACTGAGAGGGACAGGGACATAAGGGACAGCTCAGGAGACTTGGACAGTGTACCTGGTAGGTCTCCACAGGCCTGTTCTCCATGTTGAGGTCCCACACCTTGACAGACAGGTAGTCTCTTGTCATCATGTATCTCCCGCTGTGGCTGAATTTCACATCAGATATCGAGGATATTATTTCTGAAAAAAATGATCTGCTGCTAGGATCTTCAGGTTCCTCAAAAACTGCAGAGAGAACACACAGTTCCACATGAAACCAACGACAGGTCTTACAGCTTCCAATGTTTTCAGTATTGGAAAATTTTAAATCAATGACTAGTTTCTTCTTGAAGAAAGTCGCTGTTAGACACTTTTCAGAAATAATCTTTTTTTTAAGCCATGTGGTGTTCTAGGCCATCAGATTGCCAGATGTCCATTTCCAACATTCAGCTAGAGCACAGCACCAGCAAACCACATCTCAGGGTTCTTGGGGATCAACCACAGCAACAAACAGCAGTGGGCACAGTAACCCTCACACCTCATCTGCACAGCACATGGAACAGCAGCAGATGGGAACAGCAGCCACCCAAACACCAGGAGACCACTGAACAATGTCCTTTTCTTTAGGTCTGAACCACAGCTGTACTAAACAACCCACTGCACTGTGAGCAGCTACACTTGCAACAGTCTGGGTGATTTTAGAGAGCAGATCAGGACATGCCTTGTTTAAATCCACGAGTGAACCTCTGAAATCAGAGATTCCTGACACAGGCTACCCAGATGTTACTCATTTTTGACAGACCCTCGTAACAGGATATGATTCAGTCACAAGCAGTTAAAAACAAAGTGCTTTTAAGTTATTTAGGGCAACAGTGAACTAGATCAATGGGGTGCCCTCGACCTCCCGTTGCACAAATATTTCTTTGCAGCACCAAGAAAGCCCTCTCTGCACTGCAGGAAGCTGGCCTGGCAGTGTCAGTGTGGCAGGAGCCCCACAGGGCTGGGCACGCTGCTAAAGCACAGCTCTGCCAGCAGGGAACACATGGCTGTGTGCATGGCTCGGGCAGGATCCCCATGGCTTCCACAGCAAAGCCTTCCTTCCTCACCTGCTCACGCTTTGGTGGCTCAGCAGCTGAAGCAGCAGCCACCCTGCACCCCTGCAAACTTCCAGAGCGTATTCCTAGGGATTAACCCTATCCTAGCAGCTGCACTGGTCATGGGGGAAAAGGATTCTGGCAGCATCAGCCCAGAGGTGAAGGAGCTGCCCTGAACTGGGACGTGATGAGCAGATACCTTGAGAGGCACCCAGCCTGAGTGTGGCCAGCAGACAGGTGTCACTGGCGCCCAAAGCACTCGTTGCCATCAGTTTATGAGGCCAAAATGGGCGAACAGGAGCAGTCAGGTGGTGCCCCACGCTACACTTGTGCTCGGTGGTGGCCTAGAACAAGACAAGGCAGATGTCCCACGCCCCAGTGCGGCCCTGGCTCGCTCCCAGGGAGGCTGGGGCTCCCCAAGGACACTCACACTTGGAGTGCTGGTCGCACAGAGCTGCTGAGCGCATGTCGCACAGGCGGATGGTGCCCTTGCTGCTGCTGTACACGAAGGTGTTGCACTCGTGGGGGTGGAACTCTGCTGCTGTGATCACCTCTGTCAGCTCCTCCATGTTGGCTGGCTTGATGTCCACGATGTCTGCCACAGCTGGTAAAGGCCTGCAACGCTCACACTCGACCCCTCTGCCTGCTAATTGCTGATACAGCTTCAAAATACCAGCTAGAAACTGGGGTGAGATCTTTGTTCCCACTGTGTGCAAGGTACACAGAGTGGGGGAGAGCCTCGAGAAGCCTGGATTTGACAAGAATCCCAGAATGGTCCGGGGTGGAAGGGACCAGATTGCTCTAAGTCCTGTCCAGCCTGGCCTTGGACACTGCCAGGGATCCAGGGGCAGCCACAGCTTCTCTGAGCACCCTGTGCCAGGGCCTGCCCACCCTCCCAGGGAACAATTCCTTCCCAATGTCCCATCTAACCATGCCCTCTGGCAGAAGGAAGCCATTTCTCCTGTCCCCTTGTCCCTCCAGCTCTCTCCATCTCAAATCCACAGATGCTGGACAACTTCAGACTCCCAGAGTGAAAGAATATCCCACAAGAATCAAAGTCCAACAAGTATTCTCAAGCCTCCTTCTTAGTGCTTCCTATTGCACACCAAATACACCTCATTTCTTTACCTAAAGCTTTGGAAAACCCGACCTAAAACTTTAGAAAATGACCTATTTAGGAGTCAGTACTCCTACAACTTTTATTTTACTTCAGATTTGTCAGTGTAAAACACACCGCTAGTTTTGGATGCACAGGTTTGCAAAATGATTTGAAAATTATTTCTGCAGTTAATGGTATCATTTGACATGAAAAACACAGAGATTTGGTTTCTTTAAGAGTAATGTCACTTGGTTAAGAGACCACAGACTTTGAAAGCAGTAGCCACACTAACAAAGGATCTACTGCTCATATCCAGCAACTCTTATTTAAGTTGACTGAACTCCACAAATTAAGGATGCTCCCACAATTCCTCAGTCTCTCCTTAGAACTCAAACCCTCGCTGATATTTCTACTGACGGTTTTCCACTGGAGGCGTGCTTGCCCTTAGGAATGACTGAGCATCCCAAAGCCTGCTTTTGCTGCATTACACCTCCACACTTTCAAATCCTCTTTAATCCCTGGATTCAAACACCCACCCTAATTAGCAACATTAAAGCGACTCTCAAACACAGGCAGCTGAGCTGCACCTGTACAGAGGGCACCAAAGGATACTAAAGCTCCTGTTGGTGACTTCCAGGTGCCAGAGGTTGATGCGGAGGTCGTCGGCAGACAGGTACGTGGCGTAGTCGCTGTTGACGGAGATGGAGTTGATGTGGTAGGTGTGGGCGTTGGCGAAGATCCTGCGGGGGCTCGCCTCCACCATCAGGTCCATGGGCTTCAGCGTTGGCACCTGCAGGGACAGGCAGCACTCAGCTGGGCACACACTCACTGTGAGCCACCATTCACCCAGCCACACCATCGGCTGCCTCAGATAACACCCTCAAGATCGAGTCTGTTCCCCGCAGCCACTGCTATGTCACGTCCCCAAATGCCACTCACAGCTGTGAAACCCCTCCAGGGATGGGACTCCACTCCTGCCCCAGCCCACGGATCCAGCCTGTCCAGATCCCCCTGCAAAGCTTCCTGCCCTCCAGCAGATCCACATCCCACTCAACTTCCATCCTCTCAATGTCCTCATCCAGACCATCAATAAAGACCTTAAACAGAACTGGCGCCAACACTGAGCCCTGAACCCCACAGGTTGTTTAATGGCAATTAATTAATTGCACTGCACAGATTTTTGTATTGATTCGGTGACTAAACACTTCTGAAATCTGCTGAGCACAAAAAATAACGAGAGAGTGCATGGATGCTGATTTTGGACACTAGCAACAGCAAACCTCCCCTGTCAGAGCTACCCTTGGTGCCTCACCCGACAGCCCATGGGCTGTGCTTGTAACAAAAGGTTAGAGGAACAAGCCCTTAGAAATGCCCCTAGATCTCAGGGGGGTGCTCCAGAAACTGGCAAGAACAATCTCCAAGAAAATTCCCAATTTGTTCATGAGCAGTCAGCAGGAATTCCAGGACACCTGGATGTCCTGTTCCCTCAGCCAGCTGAGCTCAGGAGTGCCAGGGTTTGGCAGGGCCAGGTGTCCCAGCTGCCCCCAAGCTCCTCTTCAGTGCCCAAGACAACCTGTCTTCCTGGAACAAGGCACTGATTCATCCCAGAGCTCCTAATTGCTTTCCCAGTTTGTATCTCCCAGTGTTTACATCCAACTAACGATTACAATGAATCCATTACTTTTTATCAGGCCACTGTCCTATCTCACCACAGAGTGCTCCCAGCCTGGCTGTGACAGCATAGATGCACTAATGGGGAAGATCAGGAATGGTACTTGGAAACGCCACAGTCTCTGTGCGAAGTGCTGCTTCTCCTCCATGAACAACATGATGTCCAGGACTTTTCCAGTGCACATTAGGTTATCCAAATGCTTGGAATTTACCTCTAACAAACACACCTTTACCCAGCCACAGAATACCCTGTTCCAACTTTTGAGTCATCCTCTTAAAAATACAGTATTATAATAATGAAAGTTTCCCTCAAGCTTTCCAGAGGAACTTTAATAGTTTTTATATATTAAAAAAAAATGAAGCTTCTCCATTTTTTCTGAAATTACCCTGACCCATACACCATTTTTGACTTGCACATTTCAGTCTGGTAGCACAAAGAGAGAGAAGAACATGCAATAAGATAGGTGATGTTAAAGAGCAGAGACATACCCGTAGTTCTGTGATTCGGAAAGGCTCCCTAACTCGTCCATCTTCATCTTTTAAATTATAACCTTCGGCTCTTTTATCCCTTTCACTTATTTTCCATAGTTTAATAGTTTTATCTAAAAGCAAAAATTCACATGCTTGAGAATGAACTGAATACAGAATCAAATCACGAAATACAAACTCAGCAGTGCACATGAGTGACCTGGGCTTCCACTGCTTGCAGCAGAAGGACACTGATGGAGTTCTTCACCCATAATGTGATGTGCAGTTTGAATAAAACCCCAATTTCTGCCGGAGCAGTAAGGCCCTGTGCCTCCCAGGCACCCAACTGACACTGGCCAGGGGGGAGTTTAACACACCAATTACCCAAATTCCCCACTAAGCCCTGTATGATTATCTAAATTATATTAATGACCACTGCTAGAGACCAAACCCAACAAACACATCAATTCCTCACACTAACTGTCCTAGAGGAAACCAAGTTGGTCCCAGGTACCTGCTGAGAGTCAGCCAAAGGCAGAGATCAGGACTTGCCCCATTATTTGGGGTTCCAAAGGAATGCACTTCCCAGCTGTTACCAAGGAAGTGTTCCAAGTGCAGCCAGTGAGTGCACACTCGTCTCACCCCAGAGTGAGACCCTTGGCTAACTGGAGCCAAACCTCTCCTTCCCAATCTCCTGCAGAGCATTTAGGGTGACATTTTTTAAGTCTAAAAAATGCTTTATTAAGACTTGTATCACAGAAAATTATTTTAATTCCACAGTCCAGCAGACAGAAGTCACTCCTGCTTCTAAAATTTCATCATGACCTCACAAAGTGATCCAAACTGTTAAGAATAAACGTATTCCTCCAACAACAGGAGCAAATTTTTCCAAAGAATAGTTTAGGCTAGAAAATTCCCTTTGGACATGAGTCCAACCATTCCCACTAACCCACGTCTCCAGTTCTACAATTCCATTTACGGATGCTCCATGATGCACCAAAACAAAACAGACCCAAATACTCACACAGACCTCACAACCAACATTACAATTAAAACGTATTTTGCAGGTCATTAGAGAAGACATTAAAAGAACCCCAAAACACTTCAGAAAAAAATCTTAAGTGTATGACAAGTGAGACAATATTCCAACGACAAAGTTCTTTGTCCAGAAGAAAGAACTCTTACCATTTGTAGACAGCAGGAAGTGAGCAGCATTCTGTTGTGGTAACCACCTAATTTTATTAATTTTTTCCTCAATTTCTAGACTTTTCAAGTAGTCAAACTCAGGCTCGTGACTCTGGAAGGTACTGTAAACATTGTATTCTCCCCGAGAGAGCGGACGGCTTTTAGTCTGCAAGAAAACAGAGCATTTCTTGAGGCTGATGTCACTGGGTCCCTCAGAAATGGCCAATACAAACCAACGACCAGAAACTGTCAATCAGAACGTCAGCTTTTACAACAGGTCTTGAATTTTACATCTTCCCTCTGAATTGTACATCTTCCCTCTGTAATATTGTACCCAGTTTAGCGTCAATACAGTGCACATAGCCTTGCTCTTTAAAGATGTAGCTTTATGTATAAATATCTGTGCATGCTTCAGGCTTTGCTATGCTCCTCTGGTGGATGTGGGAGCAAGGAATGGAGAGCCAAGTCCCAAGGTTCCCCACATTTGCATCATCAGATTTGAGGCATTCGGTTATCAGGCTTTCCAACTCAGTTGGTGTTAGTGGTTCACGCTCCAGAACAGCCCCGGAGATGCAGTTTTCCCCTGCCATGTCTCACCGCTGTGGAGCTTCCATACTCTCAGTTAACTCTGAGACTACACGTGATTTTACTCCCTCCATGTCATAGCCATCGAATTTTGGGCAGGACCCTCTCACCTGACCCCATCCAGAAATTCTCTGCACTCAGAGCCAGCTGCCTTGGCAGTGGTGCTTTCCCTCTCTATTCACACATTTGGTTGGAGCAATTGGCCGCTTGCAAGTGAAGTCAAGATCTGTGAGCCCAGGGCATGATGCGCAGCATTCCAGAGTGCCTTCCCAAATCCAAGTGTCTGGGGAACTGTCTAACCACCCTAAGTTGTCACTGACCTAGTTAACCTAGCCTTAAATCCAAACTGGGTAAAAAATACGGTTATTAGATTTTAAGGTTCCAGTATTATACACCTATTTCAGATTTTTTCCTGCCGTTTTGCACGTGACGAAAGAAACATCCCTGACTTCTGACTCTTCCCTCAGTTTCCACGTATTCCCAAGGAAACAGCTGAATATTCCTGTGTGAACAGTCTGACTTGGGGTTTCCTTTTCCCCATGCTCAGAGGAAGTGATGTGCCAGGTGGGTTTTGCCTTACGGAACAAGTGAGAGCTAATCCATACCAGTCCCCCTCCACGTCAGGCAAGCACAGGATCCTGAGAAGCTCAGGATGCTCCTAAGGCCTTCTGACCTTATCTCTGGGCCTTAGTTAAGTCTCTGGTCACCCTGAGTAAATGATGAATGAGCCTGGAGCTGTCTGGGTGCAGCCGGCTAACATTTCAGCAGTGCTGGCATTTCCCTGCTCCAGAGCCTCCCAGTACAACCAGTGAGGCACCTGGGGGACAAGGAGCTATGAACAGCAGCACGGTGAGGAGAAATGCAAAATACTGCCCGGGTGTTCATTAATGGAGTATCATTAGAGCCTACAAGGAGAGCAGAGGGGCTCTGCTGCAGAAATCCCACAGCACTGGATGATTTGTAATATTCAGGCACAGACAAGCTGAATTAAAATTCCATTATCAACTTTGGCATTTCTGATCCAGCAGAATGCTCAAACCCTCAAATTCTCATCAACTCCTCAAAGGACAGGATAACCACACGCTTTGGTGGGAATTGCCATGTGGAATACTGACTTTTTGAAGAACACAATCTCAGATTCCTCCCTGATGTGACAGTTACTATTCAGCACTTGGTGCACATTTCCCATCCCCATGCTGCTCTGGTATCCCAGCTCCGGATGGACACACAAGAACATTCCAGCACTGTCACACAGCTGAACTCCATGAAGAGCAGCTGGGGAAGTGCAGGAGGGACAATGCTCCATCTCCCAACTGGAAACACTCAAGTGCTAATGGAGAAGTGGCTGTTCCTGCTGGGTTTGAGTCCTCAAACAATTTTTAACCACTCTATCCTGCTGTCCTTGCAGCTTGTTTTCTGAACTTCTTTTATGTTCTCACCAAAGAATTGTGATTTATCTCAGATCAGCCCGACCCAGTGGACAAGTCCAGGAGAAAGTCCAAATTCTGCAAAGTGACACTGAGCACACCAGATACACATAAAGAACTCACGTGGATTTTTGGGACTTGTTTTTTTCTGAAGAAGGGAGAGGAACCCCCAGAAAACCAACTTACCAAGTGCAGCAGAGGGCAGATACTTAGAAATTTGGCTAACTTGGTGTTTTCTGAGAAAACTCTCCATTTAAACCGTTTAAACCTCAGGACATGAACAGATGAAGTGAGACTGTGCAACCCAAGAACAGTGTAGTAACAGCACTTTTGTTTTTTGAGTCACTGACCTCTTGTTCCCTTTGAAATATAACCACTCTGCCACCTTTGTCTCCTGTTGCAAGAAGATCACCAGCGTAATTAAATTCAACTGTTGAAATTATATCAGCTGTGAAGAGAACAGAAATAAACCAGCACTGTAATGTGGAAAGCAAATCAAGGAGTTCCAAGACTTGACCACAAAAAAGTATACAACTCGTACTAATGCAATAACACAATTCTTCATTTACATCCCCAAATGCAGCCATGTTTCAAAGTCTAACACAATTTTACTGGCAAGCTAAACACTTGTTCATTCTTCAGTGCAGGCTTTGGGGTCTCTCAGTCACTAGAGACACATTGGATTAGGAACCCAAGGTGTGTGTGCTGCCTGTGGGCAGTAAAGCTGTAATTCCATGGAGATATCCCTGCTCTGAGCTTCCCAAGGTGTGTGTGCTGCCTGTGGGCAGTAAAGCTGCAATTCCATGGAGATATCCCTGCTCTGAGCTTCCCAAGGTGTGTGTGCTGCCTGTGGGCAGTAAAGCTGTAATTCCATGGAGATATCCCTAACCCTGACCCTTCCCAAGGTGTGTGTGCTGCCTGTGGGCAGTAAAGCTGCACTGTCCATGCAGATATCCCTGCTCTGACATCCCCCCCATGGTGACCCCACCCACCCCAGTGTGCACATCCTGCCAGGTGTGGTGTCCCCATGCCCTGATCCAGGTGAGGCTGAAGCCAACCTGCCTTTCCTGAGCTGAGCACTCAGGGAGTTACTTCAGGATGGGCAGCTCCCCTCACCCAAAGGGGGAAAACCGAAAAGAAATTCTTGCAGTTGAGCTTCCTGAATGAGCTCCATGCAGAAGCAGCAGCAAGGATACCTGAGAACAGGAGGAAGAAAAGGAAGAGCCCTGAGGAGCTGCAGCTCCAAGTGCTGCAGTGTCCTTGGGCCTGGAGAGCAGGAGGTGTTTATCCCCCAGTGCAGCCATAATCCCTCGGGGAGGTGGCAATAAAGAATTAATTGCCACTGAACAACCCCCAGACACGGGGTGGTGAGATAAGGAGCTGGAAATGTCTGTCCCCAGGCTGGGGCAGATGGCAACAAACCCAACAGAGCACTCAGCAAACACTGCTCCTGCTGGGCCTGCTCGTATCAAATATTGCATTTATGATGCAGATGGCAAAATTCTGAGGTTTCAAGTGTATGATATCAATTAGTTCCAGAGTGTGCAATTGGAGACCCCCTGGATACTCCTTTCCTGTATTGATTTTGATGAGCTATCTTTGAAATTCCTTTCAATAATGCCTCGCTCTCGCAAGAAAGGTGATTAGAAACCCTAACCATTTTTCTAAATATAAATTAATTTTTCATCTTTTATAAACGATGCCCTTAAAAGCTTTTTCCTCATGTGTAGAGATAATGATTTATCTTCTTGGATTTAAAAAAATTATTTAGAACAACTAAATAAATGAGTAAATATCAACTTTCTACAATTTTATGGCAGCCTTCAGCATCACATTACTAACCAGCTTCTGGACACATCCAGTTTTATAGTCACCTTTCTTTAAAGGGCATTATCACTGAATTATCATTTATTGTAAATTATACCCAGGGATTTTCGAAGACACCTTGGAAAAGCAGCAAACCAAGGAAAAAGAAACAAACTGAGGAGGTAAGCAATCAGTGAAGTGACTTCACAGAGCAATTTTGTGACATTTTCAGCGCTCAGATCTGAAGCAGCCCTTGAGTTATGAAAGTTTATTAGTAACAAAACTAATATTCCACCACCTCTGCAAGCCCTTCTAGCAAGGATCCCTTTTGCTCTTGGAGACTCAATAACCACCCTAGCAGGAATAAATGCCTCCTTAACACTCACAATTCTTTCAAAGTCACAAAAACTACTTTTCCATTTTGTTTCAGAAAGGGAAAAAGTTATTTTTAGCTTCTCCCATTCTCTACTGCAGTATTCACAAAATTATTTGCTCAAAATAATATGTGTATAATTTTTGTTTCCCAAAAATGCCAAAACCAGCTGCTGACACAGCCATTATTCCCCAGCAGTGCTCTTCAGACAAACAGAATCTTGGGAGGAAACACACCAAAACACAGACACTACCCAAATTCCATGGCTTGAAACAACAAGTGCAGGGAGAGGAGGATAAGAACATGCACTGAAATAGTCAGTCACCAACATGCTCTAGGGAACAGGGAACTGGGGGGGCACAGCAGGACAAAAATAGAGAAGCTTCTTTCAAATATTTTCTAAGTTACAAAATTTGGAATATGAGCAATCACCTGTTTTAATAGCACTGTACTTGTTTTATACATAAATGTATGAATTATAAAGATTTCTGTATANCAGCGTAATTAAATTCAACTGTTGAAATTATATCAGCTGTGAAGAGAACAGAAATAAACCAGCACTGTAATGTGGAAAGCAAATCAAGGAGTTCCAAGACTTGACCACAAAAAAGTATACAACTCGTACTAATGCAATAACACAATTCTTCATTTACATCCCCAAATGCAGCCATGTTTCAAAGTCTAACACAATTTTACTGGCAAGCTAAACACTTGTTCATTCTTCAGTGCAGGCTTTGGGGTCTCTCAGTCACTAGAGACACATTGGATTAGGAACCCAAGGTGTGTGTGCTGCCTGTGGGCAGTAAAGCTGTAATTCCATGGAGATATCCCTGCTCTGAGCTTCCCAAGGTGTGTGTGCTGCCTGTGGGCAGTAAAGCTGTAATTCCATGGAGATATCCCTGCTCTGAGCTTCCCAAGGTGTGTGTGCTGCCTGTGGGCAGTAAAGCTGTAATTCCATGGAGATATCCCTAACCCTGACCCTTCCCAAGGTGTGTGTGCTGCCTGTGGGCAGTAAAGCTGCACTGTCCATGCAGATATCCCTGCTCTGACATCCCCCCCATGGTGACCCCACCCACCCCAGTGTGCACATCCTGCCAGGTGTGGTGTCCCCATGCCCTGATCCAGGTGAGGCTGAAGCCAACCTGCCTTTCCTGAGCTGAGCACTCAGGGAGTTACTTCAGGATGGGCAGCTCCCCTCACCCAAAGGGGGAAAACCGAAAAGAAATTCTTGCAGTTGAGCTTCCTGAATGAGCTCCATGCAGAAGCAGCAGCAAGGATACCTGAGAACAGGAGGAAGAAAAGGAAGAGCCCTGAGGAGCTGCAGCTCCAAGTGCTGCAGTGTCCTTGGGCCTGGAGAGCAGGAGGTGTTTATCCCCCAGTGCAGCCATAATCCCTCGGGGAGGTGGCAATAAAGAATTAATTGCCACTGAACAACCCCCAGACACGGGGTGGTGAGATAAGGAGCTGGAAATGTCTGTCCCCAGGCTGGGGCAGATGGCAACAAACCCAACAGAGCACTCAGCAAACACTGCTCCTGCTGGGCCTGCTCGTATCAAATATTGCATTTATGATGCAGATGGCAAAATTCTGAGGTTTCAAGTGTATGATATCAATTAGTTCCAGAGTGTGCAATTGGAGACCCCCTGGATACTCCTTTCCTGTATTGATTTTGATGAGCTATCTTTGAAATTCCTTTCAATAATGCCTCGCTCTCGCAAGAAAGGTGATTAGAAACCCTAACCATTTTTCTAAATATAAATTAATTTTTCATCTTTTATAAACGATGCCCTTAAAAGCTTTTTCCTCATGTGTAGAGATAATGATTTATCTTCTTGGATTTAAAAAAATTATTTAGAACAACTAAATAAATGAGTAAATATCAACTTTCTACAATTTTATGGCAGCCTTCAGCATCACATTACTAACCAGCTTCTGGACACATCCAGTTTTATAGTCAGCTTTCTTTAAAGGGCATTATCACTGAATTATCATTTATTGTAAATTATACCCAGGGATTTTCGAAGACACCTTGGAAAAGCAGCAAACCAAGGAAAAAGAAACAAACTGAGGAGGTAAGCAATCAGTGAAGTGACTTCACAGAGCAATTTTGTGACATTTTCAGTGCTCAGATCTGAAGCAGCCCTTGAGTTATGAAAGTTTATTAGTAACAAAACTAATATTCCACCACCTCTGCAAGCCCTTCTAGCAAGGATCCCTTTTGCTCTTGGAGACTCAATAACCACCCTAGCAGGAATAAATGCCTCAACACACACAATTCTTTCAAAGTCAAAAACTACTTTTCCATTTTGTTTCAGAAAGGGAAAAAGTTATTTTTAGCTTCTCCCATTCTCTACTGCAGTATTCACAAAATTATTTGCTCAAAATAATATGTGTATAATTTTTGTTTCCCAAAAATGCCAAAACCAGCTGCTGACACAGCCATTATTCCCCAGCAGTGCTCTTCAGACAAACAGAATCTTGGGAGGAAACACACCAAAACACAGACACTACCCAAATTCCATGGCTTGAAACAACAAGTGCAGGGAGAGGAGGATAAGAACATGCACTGAAATAGTCAGTCACCAACATGCTCTAGGGAACAGGGAACTGGGGGGGCACAGCAGGACAAAAATAGAGAAGCTTCTTTCAAATATTTTCTAAGTTACAAAATTTGGAATATGAGCAATCACCTGTTTTAATAGCACTGTACTTGTTTTATACCTAAATGTATGAATTATAAAGATTTCTGTATAGGCCCATTTAATTGAAGCAGATCAATACCTCAAATCATGCCACCCACTATCCTCAGCACTCTACCCTCTCAAAGCAGGTAAAATTAAAAAAATATTACAAGACTTGAAGTAAAGCACAGAATGAATTCCAAACCATCCCTGTTCTGCCCAACACTTCACCCACATACATTTGCTCTTCACTTCCAAGTCAGCTTAAAACTTTTAGGTAAGAACAAAGCAAACCTCTGCAGGTTCTTCATCATCGCATTAACGCTGGGATTTCTAAAGCTTTTTTATTAGATGTCATAACTACTTTTTAGGTATACAAGCACCAGTCTTATTCCCCTGTCTTATTTTCAGCCTTTTTTCCGTGCCAGCAAAATAACTCTCAATGGAATGTGGCAAAGGGTGAGCAAAGCCAAACCGGTGCAATATTTGCTCCTGGACAGCATCTCAAGGCTCTCTTCTCAGGCACTGCTTTTCTAGAAACATGTCTGTCCAACTGTCCTTCCAGCTCTGTTCTGTGGGACTCTGCTCTGCAAGGATCCATGTAAATCCTCCTCCTGTAACGAGGGAGGGCAGCAATCCCTGGGACTTCACAGTAAAATACAAGGCTGACAATATTTCTTTCCAGACATGAAAAATTCATATTTAGCCTCACTTGTGGAAATGAGTTCCAACTTGGTTACACTCTACATCCAGAGGAGAAACTCTGAGCTGTTTTCACAGCTGATGTATTAAAAGAATTGCTGGCAACTACACAGTGATTCTGTAGCATCCCCAAATTTAAGAGCACTGAGCACTTCCATGGGTAGGAAGCACCATCCCAACACATCAGAGGCCACAAATAGCCAGCTCTGCAGTAACGTGGTGGAGCTGCTCCCTGACTCAGGACAGCTTTGTAAGCCCTGACAAATGTGGCAAAATTCAGTTTGAGTGCTCTGAGCTTTTCACCATCCCTGCTGAGTGTCAACCTCCTTATAAACAACTCCACAATTCTGGGAAGTTTATGGCCTCCAGAGCCTCCTGGACAAGTTCTGCTGGGAGTGAAGGGGGCTGGGATGGCAGAGACCAGCTTTTGTTAGGATTTGGAGACGACAGCAAGCTTATACCTGCACACTAACTTAATCCCCCCAGGATTCATCCTGGGTATTTCTGACACCGGTATCAACGCCCGGGCTCTCTGCTGAGGTAATGGAGAATGCAAAGAGATCCACAACATCTACATCAGGTGCCTAAAATTAGCTCCTGTGAACTTTTCCTCTCTAAGCTGGCTGTGCGTTGCTGCTCTGGTTAAAATCCAAACCTGAAAACGTGGAATTACTTGATGGCTCACCCAGAAGAGAAGGAATTTCAGCTGCAGCTCACGCTCAGGACCAACAGTAAGGAGACAGGATCAGCAGCAGCACCTCTCTCATCCTCCTGAGCTGCTCCGAGCCTTTTGCCATGAGCCCACTCCTCAGACATGCAGTGAATGAGGAACCAAACACTCACAACTCTCTAACAGCACCTAAAATGGAGGCTGCTCCAGCTTCCAGGGGATTTTAACTTAGAATTTTCCATGGATGTAATGGACAACATACCACTTCACGTTCACCACACAGCCTGAGCAATGCCTGCCTGCAAACCTGGCTCCTGTCCTGCCCCTCAGAGAGAAGTCTGAATGCACAGCCCCTTTTTCCATGACCCATCCTAGGACCAAAGCAGGAACTGCTCTAAGGCCCAGAGAACTCTCTGCAGAGGCTCCTGCTTTGAGAAGAAATGGCTGGATTGGCCTGCAGGCAGATGGTTGGCACAGACTGTCAGGGAGACTGCCAGTGGGAACCAAGCACAGAGGGAGTAGCAAGTGCCTGTGATCAAGCTCAAAGTGACACACCTTTCCCTCCAACACTGTTATCCTACAAAGCTGGAGTTATCCTGAAGCTGGACAAAGCTGTGGGAGACACTGCATGGTGTTCCAGAGTGGATGAGAACCAAGCAGAGTGTGCAGAAGTGATCAGCACAGGTTATGTGCTCCTAAATCAACTCAGAAAGCAGACACTGGGATCTCCCTGGAATGCTGTGCTGAACTGTGTGACACAACATCAGAAGGAACACAACTCTCTTTGCAGCAGGCGGCGACAACAGACCATTCTGAGGGACCACAGGTGACAAATGTGGGCAGTGGAGAACAGCAAGGAACCGTCATTTCAGAGCAACTCAGGAAAGACTCCTCAAATAAAAAATATAATAGGAGCAAATAAGATCAGTGAAAACAGCAGAGTCCCTTTAGAGGGAAGATATTATAAAAGAAAATAAAGCAATTTAGAGACCAGCACCTGCTAAAGAACAAATAATAGAAAAAATGTTTTAAAAACCAAAATCCTATTGGAGCTTAACAAGCTCCAGACACACAGGACCTCAGAACTTCTTGTCACTGATTTACAGTAATTGCACTTCCCAAAGCTGCACTGCAAGGCTCTGGGGTGGGCAGTCAGTCAGTTGTGCAGTCGGGATGGCTGCAGGTACCACTCCAGGCAAGCACAGGGAGCACCCTGCTCCCAACAGAACCCCCTCACCCTCCTCCTGCTGGGCAGGCAGGCAATGCTGGCATTTCAGTCACTGCAGGATTCTCACTCCAGCACTCACCTCCACTGCTCAGCCTCTCCCTCCTCCCTGTACTCATCACTGACTTGTTCCAGGTGACTGAGGGTTGTCCCCTATGGCTGCCAGAACAGCCAATGGAACAGACTGGGTCACAACTGACTGCTATTGCTGTCAGTGCTCCTAAAATGCTCTTTCTTAACAGCTGAGAGAAATCACAATTGTACTGAAACATGAGCCAAACTTTACAGCTACCAATAACCACCTGACAATACACATTTACATACAAGTTACTCAAAATTACCTACTCTTCAGACTATGCCTCCTTATACACTCAATTTGTACACTTTGACTTTTAGGATTTCTTTGAAGGGTTAACACAGGAGTGAGGTGTACCAGAAATCAGGAGAATAAAGCAAAGGGGTAGAGTTTTGCCCAGACCAAACCTCTCCCAGCTTACACAACTAAAAACTCTGCCAATGTAAAGTTACCTATAAGGTCTAACAATTTTTTTTATGCCCTAACACTCAAACCACTTGTGAAAGGGCTTGAAATGCCTTCAGGGACCTGGTAGGGTTTAACTAAGTTCAAAATAATTTTGCTTTTGGGACTAATTTCAATCCTTGAACAGACTTAAGGTAGAGCAAGGGCCTGAGCAGGGCAGCCCAGAGCTCCACAGCAGCTCAGCCGGCACCAGCCAGCCGGGAAGCAGAAGCTGTTTGAGGTCAGTGCTGCTGCTGACAGGCCATGGCAAACTCCAAACATCTTGTTTGGAGCTCTGTGGGAAAGCCTGCCAGCTCCTGTGTGTCCTGGATGCCTGGAGCTGAGCCACTTGGCTCCCCCAAGGAGAGCACAGGCCACTCTGCTGGAGTGCTGAACGCAGGCTGGGAAGGCAGCAGCAGCAGCAGCAGCAGGTGCCACAGTGCCCCAAGCCTGTGCCAGGGGCTGCCCAGCACCCCAACCCACCCCACAGTGCCCCAAGCCCGTGCCAGGGGCTGCCCCGCACCCCAACCCACCCCACAGTGCCCCAAGCCCGTACCAGGGGCTGCCCAGCACCCCAACCCACCCCACAGTGCCCCAAGCCCGTACCAGGGGCTGCCCAGCACCCCAACCCACCCCACAGTGCCCCAAGCCCGTACCAGGGGCTGCCCAGCACCCCAACCCACCCCACAGTGCCCCAAGCCCGTACCAGGGGCTGCCCAGCACCCCAACCCACCCCACAGTGCCCCAAGCCCGTACCAGGGGCTGCCCAGCACCCCAACCCACCCCACAGTGCCCCAAGCCCGTACCAGGGGCTGCCCAGCACCCCAACCCACCCCACAGTGCCCCAAGCCCGTACCAGGGGCTGCCCAGCACCCCAACCCACCCCACAGTGCCNCCACAGTGCCCCAAGCCTGCTCCAGGGGCTGCCCAGCACCCCAACCCACCCCACAGTGCCCCAAGCCTGCTCCAGGGGCTGCCCAGCACCCCAACCCAACCCAGCCCTCTTCAGGGGTGCCACAGCACCTCAGAGCTGCAGCTCATGAAAGACAGTGAATGCCATTCCCTCCTTCAGCTAAACTTGTGTTTTCTTGTCAATGGAACCAGACTGTCACTTGATACTGGAAGCCCTCTGAATTCCATCCTAAAAAAGCTGCATTCTGAGTCTGGAGTGCACGGAGCTGTCTGGATGTATCTGCAAACAAAGCAAGACCAGCACAGAGGGAGCACAGCACCCAAAGGGAGCAGCAAAGGCAGAGCTCAGTTACACAGATGTGTTCACCTCCTGCCTGCAGAGCTTGCCCGGCCTTCCCTACAAGCCAGTAGAAATTATGGAGGCAGTTTCTAAGACTCGTGACATAATCCAGTATTCTTTGTGCAAATCTACTGCCTCGGTATTACTTTTTAACCTTTGGAAGACTAATTTCAATAAGCTTTCTCCTACTAGAAGTATTTTTAATTAATTCATGCTATTGTTAGT
The DNA here is from genome assembly GCA_013397955.1 of Grantiella picta. NCBI lineage: Eukaryota > Metazoa > Chordata > Aves > Passeriformes > Meliphagidae > Grantiella > Grantiella picta. The sequence goes on along the minus strand of VZRM01003598.1, from coordinate 34,279 downwards.
TTTTTCTAAGTAGCTCATAGTGATGGTTTTGGGTGTACTTCTATCAGGAGTTCATAAAAGTCTTAACATGATAAGAAAATCAAATTTTTCTTTCAGTTGGAGCTTTCACACCATCCCATCCTTTAAAAAAAAAAGTGGGTTTTGTCATTTTTGATTAAGCTTTTCCCCCTGCACCCAGCCTACCCTTCTACAGGGACAAATCCAGTGGCTCCCACTGCTCACACATGAAGACTTGCACTAATCCCTGTATTCCCACTACTCAAATTGCTTTATTCTGCATTCCTACTATTCCTACTATCCTATTTACTCTGCAATTAATACTCACTGCTTATTCAAACTCTTCACCATCCACAAGCTACATCTTATCACAGCCTCATATTTCATCAAAATATAATGATGGAATCCCAGACTGGTTGGGGTGGAAGTGAGCTCAAAGCCCATCCAGTAGCAGCCCTGCCATGGCAGGGACACCTTCCACTGTGCTAGGCTGGCCTCGGACACTTCCAGGGACGGAGCAGCCACAGCTTCTCTGGACACCCTGAGGTTTCAGGGAGGGCAAAGAGGCATCTAAGTCCTGCCTATAGCAAAGCACTGGCTTTCAATAAAACCTAGCCCAAAACAGAGCTCAGAGCTCACCTTGTGCCCCATTCCAGCAGGAAGTGACAGCTCAGGGACAATAATGATTTACGGTGACAGGACACAGCACACATGGCTCACTCGTCAGTCCCCTATTTCCCAGTTCTTACAGAAAAAAGGACAATATTAAAGCTCAAAGCTAACATCCAGTTCTGCACCTCCTTTCATGCAACTGAACCAGATGCCACAGAGCTGCACCTCTACTGCAAGAGTTTTTTTAAAAGCACCAAATCATGCCAGAATTTCTTTTAATAATAGTAGAACAGGCCAAGGGAATTCCTAAACCACACATGAGTACATTTTAAACCACTGACTTGTAAAGACAATTTAATACTAAGAACATTTCTAAGTCACTTGTAGCTGCACTTGAGAACAGGTACAGGATTACAGGCTAATATATTTTTATTAGATTGTGGTTGTCTTTGCTCCTTGTGTTCTGCTTCCTGGCAAACTGCTGAGGTGTCTGACCCAGAACCTAACGGGCAGCAAAAGCAGAAGGAGAGTTGGTTAAAGTGATGATAACAAGGGGATCTCTCAGTTTGTCAGGGCAATCAATCAATACCAGCCACTATCTGGAGAAGTTAAAAAAAAAAAAAAAAAAAAAAAGTTTATTTCTTGGGTCATTAACTGGAGATACAGAACTGCATCCAGAACTGGTCACGGATTAGATGCAGAACTTCTGGCCCACAGGAATTTGGGCATATCTGTAAATTATTTAATGAACTGATTTATATTTGCCTTGCAAAAAAATTAAAGAAAACAAAAGACCCATTCAAAACAGCACAATTTTAAACATGCAAAAAAATTCTAGCACTGAAATCACGGAAGTGATAAAGTCTCTGGCAGCATTTGTATTCTCTATTCAGAAAGGTCTTTCTACAAAAAAATGCAATCCAAGAATTACAAGTAATCCAAGAATTACACGTTCCATGGGCTATCAGTGCAGGTTTTGGAGTCATGTGGTTTCCACTTACAACAAAATTACAGCACAATCTTTAATTAGCTCTGGTTTTAAATTATGATTGTTGCCATCCCCAAAATTAAATCTTTCACTCTGTTTTATCCTCCAGTCCTGCTCCTCGAATCCAACTCAACTTTTCTGTTTCAGAAAAGTCATATCCAATACTCTACAAAATCCATATTCAGTAACTGATGGATTCTCCTGGTCTTCCAGCAATGGTCAGACTGAACAGTGCCTTTCTCTTTCCTGACACAGAGCCTGTCCAGAGGTCAGGGATTAGTCACTGAGCAAAGGCAATGCACAGACAAGACAAAGAGGAGACAGTGATTTTCTGTATTAATGACCCAGTTAGGAAAACCCAGCTGCCAATCTAACACAGCCACTTGTCACAGTGTTTGTGTCAAAGCCAGACACCTGAGAAACAACAATATAACATGTATGTTAGAACTGCACTGCAAAGGAGAGGATTTGCTGGTAAAGTTGCCTGGCTGAGCAGTTTCAATTCCTGGATAAACCTCTAAGAAAATCCAGCAAAACACTCTGCATCGAATAGGCTGGACAGCAACTTTATGGTGTCCTCTTCCTCTAGAGAGCTTATTTTTCACAAAACAGACCAAAAATTGACAGCAGTAACAAGTTTCCACCACCACAAAAATTTATTTCTGCGCAGTTCCAAGGCTATTTCAAGGCAACAGTTGCCCATCAAGCAGGTTTAGATGTGCAGTTTTGTAAGAGAGGATTTAATGATGGTAATGAGTAAATATGTCCTTAACTGAGGCCCAAAATCTAGCAATGTATTTGTATTCTTACTAATGAATTAAATTTGGGCGATTACTAGCAAATAAATTGCATATTTTTTATATCTAATTCTAATTTCAAGGCAAAATCTAACAGCAGGGGAAACAGCCATAAATCAAAATAAAAAGTCACAAAGCCTGTAAATAGTTCTGGTATTCCCATAGGAAAATAAAACTTCAGTGGTAGTTTTGCAAAACCTGGTGCTGAATGATTCCTAAAGCTCTCCTGCTCTGCACAAATCCCTATTGCTCAGGAATTACCTGGGAAGCAAGGTGCCTCCAGGAGCCAGATGTCCCCAGGACTTTATCCTTTACACAGAGAACTGACTTTTAGTCACACAGGTGACAGATCCAAGAAAAAAGAACCATTTGAAAAACATAAAAGCTACTTATATACATTTCTACATGAATTCTAGGAACTTCAAAGCAAGCTACAAAATATATAAAGAAGGGGAAAGGAAGAAAACAACCGAGTGAGTCTAGTTTCCTGAGCAGTTTTCCAGTCTATCCCTCCCATGGCCATTATTTTAAATGGAATGCCAAACAAGTGGCATGAAAATGAAAACACTGTCAGCACAATTTCCCCAAAGCAGACAGCAAGGAAAAATATTTACTGCAACCAGTCAAAAAAAACCCCAAACCCAAGCTGAGCACACATGGCCCTACAAGTCAATTCACACTTTAGAAAGGAGCACTGCCAGCCTGGACGGCCTGAACACGGGAAATTTAGGGGAAAAAAGAACTTTCTCATCAGAGTCGAGCAAAAATCCACCCTGGTTCCATACACTACAGAAAAGACTTTTCCCCGTTAAAACATTTCTTGTTTACTGCTCTGTCCAAAACATGCAGTACTTGGAAAGTTTCAGAGAAATGTGAAGGTGTGCTCTTTTTCCCTGCTTAATATCCCTATTTATAGCTCCCAAACGTTAACAAGTGGGAATCAAATCTCTCCACAGCTGCAGGAAGCCTTTAAACTGCACTTTTCAATACAGCACAAATGACAGAGCTGCACTCTCTGTGCGTCACAGCGAAACTTGACAAGCCTGACAGACTCCACTGGTGTTTCTTTTTTTCCTCTCCCTGTACTGTATCACTGTTGTTACCTTTTATCCCAAGCCCAGAGCTGGAGACAGTTATCCTAAGCCCAGAACTGTGCCCAGTTCTGAGCTCCTCAGGACAAGAACGTCAAGGAGCTGCTGGAGAGGGTCCAGCAGATGCCACAGAGAGGATTTTGGGATTGGAGCATCTCTGGGATGAGGAGACACTGTGGGAGCTGGGCCTGGTCAGGCTGGAGGAGGGAAGGCTGAGAGGGAATGCCATCAATCCACACCAATATCCCCAAGGGTTATCCACCATCAGAGCACGGTGCCACAGACAAGACAAGGAGCAATGGCCACAAACTGAGACACAGTAAGTTCCACCCCAACATGGAAAAGAAGTTCTTTCCATGGAGGGGACAGAGCCCTGGAACAGCTGCCCAGGGAGAGGCTGGAGTCTTCCTCTCCTGAGACATGCAAACCCTCCTGGATGTGTTCCCCTGTCACTGCTCCAGGGGACCCTGCCTGGGCAGGGAGATGGACTGAACGATCTCCAGGTCCCTTCCAACCGCAACTATCCGGACATTCTCGGATTCGCACTAAAGACCCGGAGGAAGGCGCCGTGACTGCTCTGTGATGCTCTCCGGGTGGGAGCTCGCTTAGTCATGGCACACACCCCCCGGCACGGCCCCGGTGCTGCGGCGCTGCCCCCCGGCCGCCCGGCAGGGCTCAGCGAGCCGGGGCTCCCCTCACCTTCCGCCACGTCCTCGTCGATCGCCCCCTTCACCTGCAAGAAGCACC
>VZRM01003598.1:0-16501 GCA_013397955.1 Grantiella picta | reverse complement strand
CGAGGAAAAAACATTTCCTTAAAGTATTTTTTTAATTAGTACCTTGCAAAAAATTTCTTATTAAAAAGTAAGGATTTAAAACTGCACAAATGGGTTTTAGCTGTTTAGAATGAAACGACTGAGGAGTGACGAGTCTCTCTCAGGCAGCTGTAATGAAATATTAATTGGATAAAAGCTTTAATATAGATTTTTAAAGCAGCTTTTTTCCTTTCAATGTAACATATTGTAGCTGGAAACTGCTCTCATCCGCCACTGAAAAGCTGATGAAGACCTGACTCTCTGCCACTGTGGACATTTCCTAGTGGTTCCTCAGCCATTTATTACAGGAGGAATTACGAAAGAATTAGGAATGGAACAGGAGAGGAAATACAAAAGACAAATTAGAGGAGAGAGACCAGATCAGCGAGAGGATGGGTGTGACAAAGCAGAAGTGTGGGATGAGGAAATGAACTTGGGAGGACTTTGCACCCTCTGCTCTAGACAGAAAAATGCATAAATTCACTGCTGATTTCTTTTAGCACAGAAACACATGAGAACCAAGTTCTGGCTTCCTGCACGCAGTGTGAACCCTGGCTTTACTCGTGGCTCCGCTGGGTCCCTGCAGCACTTCCTGCAGTGCTGGTGGTGATTTCCCAAATCCCAGAGGGGTGCATTGTGGTAGTGTTCTCCTAGTGGGGTAGAAGGTAACTGGGGAGGAACATCAAATCTAATGCAGGAGTTTTTGGAAGGGATTTGTGCCTGCAGAACAGCAGCAGCAGAGCTTGCAGGTGGGCAGAGCTGCCTCTGAGCTGAGCTGGGCTCTGCAGGGTGACCTCACAGAGCCTGGCACAGCTGGTGGCCCATGGGCTGCCTCTGGCATGGGTCACACACCCCAGACTCGTGTGGGTTGAGATGGCATTAAATCCCATCCAGTGCCACCCCTGCCATGGCAGGGACACCTTCCACTGTCCCAGGCTGCTGCAAGCCCTGCCCAACCTGGCTTGGATTGATTTTGTGCCTGACTAACCATGACATCTGTTGTTATAATAGATTAATTTAATCCAGGAGAATTTAGAAATTCGTTTGTCTGTTTTATCTCCAAATAAATGCTTTGCAAGTGATCTCAGCAAACAGAGCAGTGGAGGCCTTGGCGATGGGTCAGCACTCCATGCTGAAATGGAGAATTCCCGTTGGGTTAAAAGGAGGCTGTTTTAGTGAAGGATACATGCAGCTCTTTGACAGAGGTACTCAATGTCCTGTGTTTTATTGATTTCATGGTCAGCTCACGAATTCTCCGTGGTTGCTGGAGGCAGGGTCTGGGTGGCCTCCGCGGGGCTGTTCCCTGCTGCTGGCACTGCAGGTGGGAATTGCTCCTTATCCTTGATCCCTGGCTGTTTCACTTCCTCCTCATTTCCAGTGTGGTGGTATTTTCCACACACAACTCAAACCATATTAGCAATCAAGATGTGGTGAGACATGAAACCCAATATTTTACTGCAACTCCAATGTATAATTTTTCTTTTCATCTTCCAGCTCTGTAGCACTGTCAGAGAGTCGATCAAGTTTCTCTAGAAAGATTTCTCCTTTAGAAATCGGTGTTTATTGCATGCCAACACACTGCTTGATTGATTTGAGAGATTTGTGTTTTTTCTCCTCTCAGAGTTGTCTCCAAATGGAGCATCCCCTGCTGAAATAAACATCTGAGCCTGTTGCCCACAGGGCTGGTCCTAGAAGAGCTGCTCCTGGAGAATTTAAGCAGAACTGTTGAAAAATCCTTGAGAAAATAAACTGTTGGCTCATTAGGACAATCTTTTGCTCTGTGGCAGTTTCATGAGTGAGAGGAGCAGGCATATGGGCATAACCTGAGTTTGCTCTTGGGAGAGGAGAGGCTGTGCATAGCTGCTGCTGTGGATTCAGCTTCTGAGATGATAAGAGGTGGTAATTTCCTTCTTATATGTGTCCCTAATAAAGATATATCAAGATGGCCTCGGTGTTTCTGGGAATCATCTCTTTTAAAAATGGCACTGACCTTTGGCGAGGTTGAGAACATCAGTTCTTGTCTGTGCTGGGCTCAGCACGGGGATGGCAGAGCCCAGGGGAGGAATCAGCTGGAGGCCCCGTGGCTGGCAGGTGATGCCAGCGGAGGTTTTTGGGTATCTGGGGAGGGTGGGAGCCCTGGGCACTGCTGTTCAAACAGGTGGGCAGCTCTGGTGTGTGCTGGCACTGCGGGGCAGCCGCCAACCCACCGCTGAGCTGCTTCCCCCTGCTGGGCAGCAGCTCTTTGTATGGAAAACTCTATTTTGTGTTCTGATTCCCAGCTCCTCACAGGAATTTTGGGCTCCCCTGCCCACAGGGGAGGTGTCTGCCCGGTGCCCCAGCTGGGTGTGGGGGGAGGAAAGGCTGAGCTGCTGTTCCTGCAGCCTCTCCCCCTCGCTGCCCAGGGCTGGGAGCATCCCACACCTTCCAGCGCCCCAGAACTCCTGCACAGCCCTGGGGTGTTTGCTGTGGCTCTGCCTCCTCCTCCCACTGCTCAGGCTGCTGCACACACACCAGTGGGGCCCAACTGTGCCGTCCCAGAGATTGAAAGCGATGGGTTAGTAGAGCCAACCAACACCATAGAATCCCACGGGGTTGGAAGGACCCTAAAGCCCCAACATGGGCAGGGATGCTTTCCCCAGAGCAGCTGCTCAGAGCCCCACGGCTCTGTGCTCTCCTGGGCACTGCCAGGGCTCCTGGCTCTGGCACTGCTGTGCCCTCCCAGCAAAGGCAGCCAGCAGTGCATTTAATCAGCATCAGCAGTGCTCTGGGGAAGCTGCAGCCATTTCCTCCATCCAGGGAGGAGAGGGGAAATGCTTGGAACCACTTCTGTTTGAGACAGAGGGCACTGAAGCTCCCACTTGTCCTGATAGCGTTTCCCTGGCACTCAGCTCGGCTGCCCAATTCTGTGCTGTTTTGCTGCATTTTTAATCCAGTGCAAATCGCTGCTGCTTTTCCACAGCCATATGTTCCGTCCAGGCTTCATCCTCCTTGCCCTGTTTAAATGCGCTTTCCATGAGTGTTTTTGCCTTCTGCAAAAGCACTTTAATATTTCTGTTTACTCTTTTGGAGACAAAATCAATATTTGTTAGATGCAATTATGAAGAATGATGGATGCGCTGTCAGTGGCAGGAGAGTAGGAAAAATGATATTATGGCACAGGCCTGCGCTTAATAGAAACAGAGAGGAGATACAAACAGGCTGGCCTGGAAACCCCAGCCCAGAGCTGGAATAAACAGGAAGCTTGTCAAGTGTTGGTTTAAATTGGAGCTGATTGCCTGCTTTGGGCACTGAGTGAACATTTGCTTAAGTAGGAATTGAGTTTGCTCAGGCTGTTTGTGGTGGTGATGGTGCTGGGGGTGTCACACGTGGGTGTCACACGTGGCTCTGCAGGTCCCCACCGCCTCCACCCTAGCTGGGGAGCTGCTCCTGCTACCAGGACAGCCTTCAAATTCTTCTCTTTTCCTTCCACTTCAAACTTGGCTAATTCCAGATGAGGCTGGGGTTATGGCATTGTCCCACCAGGACAGGCCATGCTTCCCCTGCTGCTGTTCTCCCAGGTGACAGGGACAGGACAGAGGAAATTGCCTCAACTTGCACCAAGGAAGGTTCAGGTTGGATTTTGGGAAAATTTCCTCAGGGAAAGGACAGGCTGCCCAGGGCAGTGTTCAGTCCCCGTTGCTGGAGGGATGTAAAAGCCCTGTGGATGTGGCACTTGGGGACATGGGGCACTGGTGGCCTTGGCAGTGATGGGAATGGTTGTACTTAATGGTCTCAGAGGGCTTTTCCAACCTAAACATTTCTGTGATTCCATGATTCACAGGTTTTATATTTTTGCTGGTAAAGAAAATCTGGCTCAATAGAATTAAAATCCCAGAATTGTTGAGGTTCTGGGAGGAATTGGGCCAATATTGAGCAGAGACAAAGGACAGGGACACAGCTCTGGTGAGGACTCCATCTGATTCAGATTTATGAGCCTCTAGGGTTTACCTAATAGGTCATTTTTTTCTCCTTATTCCTTTCCTTGGAGATCTGTCCAAGAAGTGAAGCTCAGAACATGGTTTTCCCAAGGATTTTTTCCAGGATGGGTGAGGGGATGGGGATGTTCACCCCAGCTGTGCCTTTCCAGGACCTGAACACATCATAGAGCCAGTTTGTTTGGTTTTGAGTTTTTTCCCTTCTCTGTGTTCAAGGTTAAACTTTCACTACAGAGAATTAGTTGGTAAGAGACAAAGAGCACTGCTCAGGAGGGGTAGGGAAGATAAATTTCACAAAAGATTTTCAGCTGCAGTACCTGAAGATAGATCAATATTTTCTATTTGCCTTAGCACTAAGCTTATTTTCCTTCATCACTGAAGAGATACTCACTTGTGCCTTCTACCAGAACATTAAACTGTTCTCTGCTGATAAATGGTTAAGAAAGACAAACAATAGCACTTTCCAGGAGCTGCTTTATCTTGCAGGACGACATCAGTCCTCGTGATAAACAGAAAACCCACACTTCTGTCTTAACTTGGAGAGTCCCTGCTGGAGTTCAGCCTCGCTGGCTTCCTGCTGCCTGAAAGCCCCAAATACACCAGTTTCTGGGAGCCTCTCAGTGTGCTGTCCCTGCAGGCTGCTCTCCCCAGGACACACTGCTATCTCCCAGCTCGCCCTGCTCGTGGCCAGAGGGACATGGGGACAGTGCTGCTGCAGTTGTTTGCTGTCCCTGCTGGGGATGGGTGAGGTGAGAGCTGTGCCTGTGCAACAGCAGAACAGCTCAGTGAACAAAAGGACCACAGCTGGAATGAAGCCTTGTGTGTGCTGACAGATTTAAAATCGTAAGGCCAACTAGCAGGCAAAGAGAGCCCAAAATTACAGATTCCCCTCTACTCCTGGCACACTTGGTTGTCTGAAATGATGAATGAGTTATTAGTACATAAACTGCAATATGGCCTGGGAAGAGGGAATGGCTTCCCACTGCCAGAGGGTGGGGTGGGAATACTGGGATGGGATACTGGGAAGGAATTCCCCCCTGTGAAGGTGGAGCAGTGTGGTTAGCACAGACCTTTCCCGTGAGAATTCTTTCTCTCTTCTTCCTGTGTTTTTATAAACAAAGATAAAATTTGGATGTTATTAAAACAGTTTCTCGAGATATGGACAGTTCAGGCCTGGCCAATGAGGCCTAGGGGGAGGTTTTGAACTGACCAATCTGAGCGACCTTTGAAAAGTCTATATAAATTGGAATTAAATAATAAAAGCTTTTTCTTGATGCCACACTGAGAACCTGGACTTCTTCTCTCTGCTAGCGGTTCGACAGCGACAGAGCAGTGCATCATTCCTGCTGTTCCCAAGCTGATGCTCAATGCTCTCACTGGGAGAAGAGGCTGGGTCAGGTTTTGAACATGGGAGCCCTGAGCATCATGGAGGGAAACACCATAAAATGTTGGTGGCCAAGTTCCCTGCAAGGTGGTGAAAGTTTAGGTGACAACAGAATGGAGTGGTAGTGCAGGGATTGCCCTGAGTTGGGAAGGAGACAGATATTCTGCTTTTCATTACATTTCTGGATGACCGTAAATTAAATCCATGTAAAGAGCCCCAGAGTTTATCCCTTTGGGTCAACAGCACATGGCAGAGAGGGAACTGGAGCCATGGAACAAACCAGATGAACCACCTGGTTTAAAATGGGTTGCAAACACTTGAGCCAAGGCCACTTTGCTTTGCAAAGAGTGTTTGTGTGCTCCTCCTGTTTGGGGTGTGTTCTCCACCCGTTAAAGGCAGGGATCAATGCCCTGCCTGGTGCAGGACCTGCTGAGGGCTTGGGGCAGCCCTGGCATCTTCAGGGCTCGCTGGGTTTGGGGGTGTGGGAGGAATATTGGATCAGCCCTGATCCATGAGTGCTCATGTTTACACAGCTCCTAATTCCAGGGCTGACTCTCTACCTGCATTGCTATTGTCTGATTGCAACCAGGATTTATTTGTATGTAAGCTGTGCTTCCAGCTCCCATATCAGCAAACATTGCAATTTCTTACTCAATTGTTTGCATGTTTCAAACCCAAATCACATTGGTGTTTTAGAGCAGCTTTACAGCCCTGGCAGATGGAGGGCTGCACAACCGTAGGTCAGGTTTTGCAAAATAAAACTGTATTTTTCCTGGAGAATGACTTCTACCAAGCAACACAGAGGACTTAGATGTTTTTCAATGATGTTTGGCTCTTTAAACCCAATTTCACTGTGGGATTGTGGCTGCTCTTCAGGTGCAGAAGCAGAAGGCTGTGGAAAGGCAGAGCTGTGCCCATGACTAGTCTCGGAGGCTGCAGAGCCTTTGAAGGGACAGGAGCTGCTTGCTCAGCTGTGTATGACTAGTGACACATTTGTTGTCCCCTCACAGGACTTCATCTATCCATAATTACAGCATCAATTCATCACAGTTATCCCTGTCATCAGTCTTTGCCAACAACAGCCAAGGCAAACAGTGGCATGTGAGGGTTTGGGGTTTTTGTGAGGAGCTCTCACCCACAGGTGCAGCTCCACCGAGATGGTTACCTTTGTCTGCTCTCCAGATCTGGAGGATTTCCCTGCCTGTCTGCTCAGGCTGTGCTCACTGCACCCCACCAGCCTTGCCTTGCCTGGATCTGGCTGTGAGCTCTGGAGCTGTGGTGGTTCTGCTCAGAAATCCTGGTGGGCACAGAGGGCAGGGAGCCTGGGAACTGCCCCAGGGTGGGTGGGGACACAGCACAGGGTGGACATTGGCACCAGTGGGACATCACAGCCCTGCAAGGAACAGCTTCCGTGGGATGTGCCCTGGGACATCTCCCTGAGCCTGGCCGGGGCTCAGCAGGGAAGGGATGAGCAGCTTGGGCACATTTCATGGAATCCCAGACTGGTCTGGGGTGGGAGGGACCTTAAATCCCATCAGTGCCACCCCAGCCATGGCAGGGACACCTTCCCCTGTCCCAGACTGCTCCAAGTCCTGTCCAGCCTGGCCTGGGACACCTCGGGGTGGGGAATGCACACCCTGCATCTCCTGCACACTCTGGTTGGTAGCACAGGCATGGAACAGAAATTCCAAATTTTTGTGTTGTGCTGTGTCCCTCAGCCAGGCTCCTGTTCTCCAGAATACAGAGAGGAGAGGTGGCTGTGCTGTAATAATGTTTTATTTTTAATTAAAGCCGTGTTTGGTGCCAGCCAGGGCGCAGGTGGCTCCGCAGGGCAGCAGAGCTCTGCTCTGTAAAGCGCTGGTGTGTGGCACTGGTGGCACTGGTGGCACTGGGCACAGGCTGGGCAGGGAGAGCACTCGGAGCCATGCAAACTGAGAGATGCATTTCCCCAGGGCTCTGGGAACAGATGGAGTTTACACGAGTCAGGAAAACAGAAATATGCAGGCTTTGAGCTGATCCAGCCTCACTGGAGGCAGTTTGCTGTCGGCTGCAGGGCTGCTGGAGCAGGACCTTTGCAGGCTGCTTTGGGGGTTTGATTTAGAGGAAAAGAGCATCTCTGACCACGTTTTCTGTTATTCTGAGAGAACACTGAACACTCACCAGGGTGTCTGGATGTGATGTATAAACTCTCTTTAGGGACATTTTAGGTCTTAAAATGATTTTTTTGTTTGTTTTTTATAAGGTAATTCCCTCCCCCTCTCCACCGCCCCTCCCCATCCTGCCACCACCATTTATTCCTCTTTCCAAGGCAATTCCTCAAACCCTCGGTGCACTGAGCCTCCTGACCCTGTTTAGTGTAATCAGATAAACATTGATTGCACTTAACCTTACAGAGCTTCAAGATGGAGAGTTGTAATGGTTAATTAACAACTGTTAATTGTTTTAGCTGTGGAAGGATGGTTTTGTTCCTGCCCAGCCGTTTTCCCTGTGCTGTGTGCCCAGGGCCAGGTCAGTCCATGGTCCCCAGCTGCCCCCCACCCCATCCAGCCTGGCCTTGGACATTTCCAGGGATGGAGCCTGAGATACAAATGAAGAAATATAAATGTATAAATAGAAACTCCTTACATTCTGCCAATTTGCTTTGGAGGAACTGCTCCGTGTAGGAAAGTTATTTTTAAACACTATTATTTCCAGTTGTTGTTGCAAAGGTTCTCTTGTACATCCAATTAGAAACCATGCTTTGTGTAATTTGTAACTTGAAAAAAATCAATTTCAGCGATGAGCTTTCCATGTTTAGCATTTTGGTATCTGGTGTGTGGCTCTGGAAGGGAGCACAACCCGAGGGGCTCCAGTGATCCCAAACTGCCGAGGGATGGACAAACTCCTCTCCAGAACATGCCTGGAGTCCCTCGGGGGGAAGGAGAATGTGCTGTAGCTCCGTTGTGCAGCTGTAATATTCCCATATTTCATCTTCCCAGAGAGCTCCAACCCTGCTGCCACTCTTCCCTGCTTCCCAGCATCCCTGCTTTTAACATCACACCAATAGTTTTGTCACCTCTTCCATCAACCTAACAAAAAAAACATCGGAAGACTTTCCGTTTATCCTTCCTCACCTGATCTTTCCTGCAGGCTGAATAAAGCAAATGTCTCCTCTGGCTGCCAGGCAGTTCTTCATGCTGACTTTATCTGTCCCTGTGCAGAGCCTCTTCTCCCTGCGCTGCCCAGCTCAGCAGAGCCTCTGCAATGACACTTCCATCCTTCTCCTTCCTCACCTCCCATTTATTCTGGAAGATGCAGAGGCCTCTGTCGCAGTGGGGAGAAAGGAAAGAAGTAATTGTGAGAGGAGCACAGTGGATTTTTCTCCTTGGTGTGAGCACTCACTCTTTTTTCCCTGTTATTTGTATAAATTATCCATCCTTGCCCATCCACTTTGCACCTCCAGTGTTGCCTTTGCATCCTGAGGATAAAAATAGCTGAGCAGTGCTGGTCGATAAAAGATCTGAAAAAGGAATGTCAGTGGGAGTGTGGCTGCCCTATTTCTTTGGTTAATTAAAGTGAGGATGTTTCCTCCATCTCGAGCCCTCGGTGATTTTGTTTCTTCTCTCCCAGAATACTGAACTTGCAGCTCAGTTCTTGTATTTGTGTTGGAATGGAACATTGAGCCAGGAGGAGCTCAGCATCGCCTCCTCCAGAGCCACCGAGTGGGAGTGGGGCTGGCAGAGCTGGGGCTGCCAGCAGGGCACTGCAGACCTGCCCAGGGAGTTGGGAATCTCCCAGGATGGAGATTCCTCACCTTCCCTGTGCCCAAACCTCCTACCAGCAAACAGCTGAGGTTTGGGTCAGCCAGGCTTCCTGCATGGAATCCTTGGAATCCTCACCCTGCAGACCCTTCACTGGCTGGGGAGGGGGAGCTCTGTCCAGCTGTCAAAACTGAGTTAGCAGAGATAGAAAATGAAATTAGGGCTCTGATCCCCAGCCAGGGTCCTCAGCTCTGTGCATCCTGAGATCACCCAGCCCTCGATGGAGCATTGGAACATCTCACAGATTTGTTACAGATTTATTACAGATTTATTGCAGATTTGCTATCAGGGTCCCTCACTCGAGTTTCCATCCCGAGCAGTTGGTGCTGCAGATGGTCCTTCAGCTCTGCTGGCATCTCAAAGGGGTCCCAGGTGGCTCAGAGGAGCTCCAGACCCCTCGGTGTGCCTGGGGTGTGTTTGGTGCTGGAACTCCCTGGGGCTGCATCAGCTGGGCTGGGGTGGGCACTGATACACACACTCTATTGGCCTGGCAAGGAGATAAACCACAAAAAACCCCAAACAAAAACCCAACAACCACCAAAAAAAACCCAAAAAAACCCAACCCAACAAAAAACAACCCCAAAAAACCCAAACAAACAAAAAAACCCACCAAAAATAAAATAATTTAAAAAAACCAAAAAACCAAGCCAACCAAAAAAAACCCCAAACCAAATTCCTTCTTGTATAATGCAAAGTGAATGGTATAAGGCAGCCCTGGGAGCTCAGGCAAACCTGGGTGAAGCTGAAAAAGCCCAATTTCAGACAAGGCCAGCCCCAATCACAGGTGAGACCTCAGCAGGTTTCACTGATGGATGCTCGTGTGGGCAATAAAAGTGATCAGTCACAGAGAAATTAGTAATAAAGGAATAAAAGAAATGAAGACAAGACTCTCGAAAGGAATTGAAAAATCTATGTTTCAAGTGAGAAACACATTTGTGGGTAACAGGGTTTCAAAGAACAAATTTTTTTCAGGTTTTCTTCTTAAATTATTCTCCCTGTGTGCCTGTAGGTCACTCCAAACCACAAGGCACAGGTTTGGGTGGAAGAGTCTCCAGCCTCATCCGAGATGCAGTTTCTGGTCTCAGCAGTATTTTACAGGTCATTTGGACGGAGACAAGGCCTTCCTCTTGGTTTCCCTTGTCCCTTCCCAGCTGAGGGTTTGGGATTGGGGCTGTGCTGTGATCAGGCAGCTCCATGTGGGTAATTTCCTTACTGGGGAACAGGAGGAAACACTTTCACCAGAGGGACACCATGGGGAAGCATCTTCTGGGAGGGAATTTGGCAGGACTGCAAAGCCCTGGGGTCAGGGCAGAGTCCCAGGGCAGAGTTTCACTGATATCACTTCGAGCATCACTGTTAAATGATATAATATAAATTATATAATCAGGTCCCTCAGACAGCTCCCTTTGAAAAAAAGTGGTAATTTTCAACCTGGGCACTGGCAAAAATAGTTCAACAGCTTCACTGGAAATCTGGGAATAGTACAGCATGACCAGACTTGGAGAAATGCTGTCACATCTGAAGGGGTGTGGTTTTGTCAGGACAGGAAGGCTTCCAGTGTCACTTGGGTCAAGTGTGGGATTGATGATCCTGGAAGTCTTCCCCAGCCTCAGTGACTCTGTGATTCTGTCACACCTCAGAGCAGCAGGGGGTTTTGTGTATGGGAGTATTTCTGGGCTGGCACAGGTGGGCTCAACCTGAGTGCTTCAACAGTGGCACTTCAGGGACGTTTTCCCTCAGCCCGTTGCATCCCAAATTAAGGTGAAGAGCTCAGGTGACCCCAGGGAGGGGCAGGGACCAGGTTCTCTGGCTCAGCACCTCAAAAGGAAAAGGATGGAAGAATTTCAAAGTGTGGCTGGAAAGCCTGCAGAAGGCTAAATTTCAACTGATTTTAAAAACCAGCTTTCCTGGTGGAACTGAGGTCAGGGCCTTCCTCCTTTCTGCTCTTTGTACAGCTGGTTTTGCCCTTTTGTTTTGAGAAATTCTGTTGATTTTGAATAGGTGTTTTGCTACACAATATGATAATTATGCAAATAAATGCACTGTACCTGTATTTAGCTTAATATCATTTGCTATTGCATACACTCATTTCTTCATTTCTTTCTTATTCTCAAGCTAAATAAAAAAAGACCGTAGAAGGGAGATAACACTGAGCTCCCTTCTAGCAACATGTGCTCAATCAGAATGAAAAAAATTGTCTTTTTTCTCCCATTTGTTAGATGACAAAACCTTCTCTTTGCTGCTGTCCTGTTGCGGGCAGGCTGGGCCAATGACCCTCTATGGTCAGAGAGCCCGCAGTTCCAGGTTGGTGGACACACAGCCCGCAGTTCCAGGTTGGTGGACACACAGCCCGCAGTCCCAGGTTCGTGGACCTTAGATCCCCGAATCAAGAGGCGCTGAGTTCTACGCAGTGACACAGCAGGAGGAGCTAGTCGCAGCAAGGAAGAGATGCAGGCTCTCGAGGTGGGATTGAAGGAGTTTATTGAAGGAGATTGGCAGGGGGAAAGATGGCGCTCAAGAGCCCCGAGGAGCTCTGTGCCCCCAGTTATAAGGGACGGGGTAAGGGGAGGAGTTTGTACTCCTAGACCAATGGGTTTACAGTTTGGGGAGATAGACATATACCTTAATCAATCACATTACAACAGAGAAGGAACAGACAACGAACCAATCAGGTAGTACTGGACAGTTAAAGAAAGACGAAGCTTCTAGAACAACTTCTATATATGGAAAGGAGGGGGGTGGAGTCACTTCATTGGGATCTGCCCCCGAGGCTTTACCATTTCAAACAGCACGGGGTTTCCTGGGACATACCATGACTATTGGTCTTCCCAGGGTTCTGGTTGATCCTTTGCCCCTGAGGGAACATCCCGGGAGGGTAGCTCCGCGAGAGCCACCTCCACACTGTCTCGGGGGAGCAGACATTCGTTCAAGTAAGGTTTGATTCCTTGTGACTCCAGATCAATTTATTATGAGATTTCTTAGAATAATGAGGAAAGACTCCTACATCCTCAGAAAAAGACAATATAGCAGTGAAAAAATAGCCATAGAAAATTGGTCAGAAGGGCAATTTCCAGCTAAGGGGAACATACATTAATCTCTGCGCTGAAAGTCAAGTGTTCTTGTTGCTGCTGGCTGATTGCTCAGCTCTGCGTGTCCTGACAGCGCTGCCAATTGAGTCCCAGGCTTTTAAACAGCTAAAGAGAAACCAAGAGAGTTCATAAACGTCATGGATTTAAGGTCATGGAGCAGGTGAGTCCAATTACTGCTGTTCCTCGATGTCCCCATATGCACATGGACACAAATAAGAACGTGGCTTTGAAAGGGACTGAAATCATTTACAGCAGAGAAGGAAATCGGATTTCCAAGAGGTTTTGCAGAGGCTCTGCTTCCTCCTCCTCACCCACCTGTGGAAGGCCATTATTATCAGTGGTTGTTTGTACCTCAGAACCCCTTGTTCACATTTTGGGATTATCCCCTTTGGGAGCTTCATGAACATGGAAGAGAAATGGCGTTTTGAGAAAAAGACTTTTAAAGTTCCCGTGTTCCCTTCTGAAAGCTTAACTGATTTGATCGAGCCCTGGCCCAGCCCAGCAAGGAGCTGGAGCTGCTGGAGAGAGTCCAGAGGAGGAATTCAAAGATGAGCAGAGGATGGAGCAGCTCTGCTGGGAGGGAAGGCTGGGAGAGCTGGGGGTGTTCAGCCGGAGAGGAGAAGCTTTGNTTGGAGCAGCCTGGGACAGTGGAAGGTGTCCCTGCCATGGCTGAGGTGGCACTGGATGGGATTTAACGTCCCTTCCATCCAAACCATTGGGGGATTCTGTGATCCCATGATTGGATAACAGTTGGATTTGCCCATACAGGGTTTGTATCCAATGAGAAAAGCAGAACCTAACCCTGACTGCACAGGAGCAGAACTCCGTCCTCCTGCTCCATCGCTGGGATCATTTCCCAGCCCTGCCCCGAATCTCTGCTAAGTCCCAGTCCCTGGGGTGACTCACAGTGCCACAAGATGATTTCATCCTTAAACAGGACCAAGTCTGTTTATTCAAATTTGGAACTCATTCCTCTCATAAGCAAGGAACATTTGGACAAAACCTCATTCCTAGAAATCATTTCCTGTGGGAGAGTGCTCGGTTAAACCTGCAGACTTAGCCAGGCCCGGCGTGGTTACAGCTGATTTGGGCTCGTGTTGGTTTTCAAAGTTGAGAGGCATTTGGAGTATAATCCTCATAGTATTTACTCTCCATCTCATAAGACCATTTACCCAGGGGAGGGCTTAACCCTGCAAGACGTCGTGGAATACTGAGAGTAATTCTCCTTTTCACACTTCCCTTAATAAGCCAGGCAGCCATGCAGAAGAGCAGGATTATTCCAGGCAGTCCCCAGGAAAATGCCTGCCCATGCTAATGAGGGGAAGGGAGTGCAGTGCAGCCAGGAGCCCCAAGGAGAGGCAGAAGCTTTGATTCTGGAAAAGCCTTTGAACAGGGCAGATGTGGAGCTGCTCATGTGCACTCCGACAGGGAATGGTCAGTCCAGCCAGGGAAGGGGGAAATGTTTGCTGCCCCTGCAAGAGTCCCTGCTCATCTCCTAAGCTCATTTCCTGAGCCCCTCCAGGGTGGAGACCCCAAACCTCCCTGGGCAGCTCCTTCCCTTACCTGTCCACCCTCCCAGTGGGGAAATTTTCCCCAAAATCCAACCCAAACCTCCCCGGAGAGGAGACCACTGGAGACCACTATGGATGTTGAGAAATTAAATGTGACCTGAGATTAGGAGACCCTTAGGGCAGGGTGTTGGTCGTGTTGGTTTTCAAAGTTGAGAGGCATTTGGAGTGTAATCCTTGTAGTATTTACTCTCCATCTCATCTCCTTAGGGCAAGTAAGTATTAATTAATGACATTCAGGCCAATCCTGGGAGGCCACTGTCCCATTTTACAGCCAGGGAAGCTGAGTGAGGCAGATAAAGTGCTCAGGGATGCAGGATGAGGTTTCCATCGAGCCCAGCAGTGCTGACTCCTCTGCCCTTCCCTTCTCTGCAACCAAACACATCTATTTTCCTGTTACTACATCTGCAAAGTAGTCCATTCCTTGCTGTCCAGGAGGGGCTTTTCCTCCTCAGAGTGATAAAGTGATGCAAAGTCTGGGCAGAGCTCATCACTGGGTGAATGGATCTGGTGGGAAGGACAGGCTGAGCAGAGAGGGGAGCGATGCAAAATTCCTGTGAAACAGCAAAGGGGAAGAACTGATGAAACACCAGGAAAAAAGGGCTGAGTTACAATTCCTGGCAGGACAGCCCTTCAAGTGTGACCTTTCCATGTCTTGGGAAATGTGAATTCCCAGACATGAGAGCAGCAACAAGGTACCAACTGTCCCACATATGGTTGTGCTCACCCTCCTGGCTTTAACCTGCTGTTTGCCCTGAGTTGCTCTCCTTGGAAGAATTCCCATGAGGCAAATCAGGGTTTTATTCCTCCCTGGGAACTCCTGGCGTTCCCTGTGGGAATCTCAGGAGAGCAGTCAGGTCTGAATCCTTCTTCTCCCTGAGCAGCCTCACGAGAGCCATCAGCAGGGGCTGAGAGAGCCAGGATGGATGGAAGGAACATTTCCCACTCCTCTTTAATTATTATAAATGACAAAAAAAAAGCAGGGAAACTGCGGAGTGGGCAAATAACGGGAGAGTGGGGAGACTGATGAGATTGCCGTGTCCCTCGGGGTAATTACTCCTGATTTCTGTGCAATAAATGGTGTCACACAGAGCTGCCCACCCCTCCTCCCCAGGGAAGCCCTGCTCCTCCCTCCGGGGTGGCTGAAAGGGTTTCAGCTCCCAGCCCAGGCTGTTCACCAAGGGGAGAGAAGAGGAGTTAAATGAGGAGCCCTCAGTGTCTGACATGAGCTGACAAATCCTAAATCATAATTCCTGCTCTCCATGCAAAGCTGTTGTTAAGTAATTGAGTGGGTTTTACTGCTTTAGATCTGCTTGTGCTTGTAGGAGAGTGAGCACAGCAGCTCACCTGTCTGCAAATATCACACACCCCATATGCTGCAGAGAATTGGAGATTCTTGGCAGATCTGAGTATGCAAATGTAAACCACAGAAGTGATGCAGGTCAGGAGGCACACCTGGTAAATATTCCTGAGAGCCTCCTCATGTTTTCACAAATAATGTGCTCGTTTTCCCCCAAATGTTGGAAAAAAAAGCAAGTTTTGATTCTTTTTTTAGACTTGCCTGTGAGCTCCTCCTGGCTCATCCTCTGACCCAGCCTTGTCCTGAGCTCCCACTGAGGCCTCCATGTCACAAGGGACATGGGGCAAAAATGTGAATTAATTCTGTTCACTTGGTCTGGTGCTTCTGTACCCACATGGGAAGCCCTGGACAGCCCATCCAGCTGTGTTTGCTCATCCAGATGTGTTTGCCCATCCAGATGTGTCTCCCCATCCCTGCCTCATCCCCTCTCCCACCAGCCCAACTTGAAATCAATCCAAAACTTCGTGTATTAGAAGTGAAATTCTAGTGGTGAAAGACATCAAAGTCCTGTCACAACACCTCAGGATATCCAGAATGTCAGATGGGATGATCCAGTGTTATTGGAAGATTCACTTCATTTTATTAAAAGGGGAATGAATTATATCAGATCACTTTGTCCAAGTGGTTAGGCTGTGCTGAAGCATTTGGATCTTAATTTGATATTTCATTCTCTGCTTCAGACAGGAATATTACCAGTGGGACATTTTATGAGTAAAGATAAATTTGTAATAAACCATGGTGCCTACTTAAAGCCTCATTATCCCCATCCTGTTCTTCCCCTGAAAAGCTGCACATGAGCTTTGTTGCCTGTGGGTAGAGAGGAAAAGGCTGTTTCCCTCTTCTCTTACACCTTGGACATCCCAGCTGGTGCCCTCTGGGTTTGGGACAGGAGGGGACAGCCAGGTGGGGTTGGGGTCTTTTCCCAGGTAAGGAGTGACAGGACAAGAGGGAACGGCCTGAGGGGCCAGGGGAGGATCAGGTTGGATATTGGGAATATTCCTTCCTGGAAAGGATTGTCCAGCCTGGCACAGCTGCCCAGGGCAGGGGTGGAATCCCCATCCATGGAGGGATGTGGCACTTGGGGACACGGGGCAGTGGTGGATTGGCAATGGTGGGAATGGTTGGACTCAATGAGCTCAGAGGGATTTTCCACCCTAAACAATTCCATGGCTGTGATTCTGTGAAATGCAGTTTGGAAACCACACTGAGCCTGAGCACCCAGGGCAGCCTGGGCATATTCCTGCAAAAGCAGGAGAATCAGGGGTCAGAGCCTGCAGGGAGGGTGGGGAATGGGATGGGATAATGGGA
>VZRM01003597.1:657351-716402 GCA_013397955.1 Grantiella picta | reverse complement strand
AGCCACCCCACCTGCACGCCACACATCAGCTTTAAAATTTACTGACTCTAAATGCATATCTCTCAGAATAATCTGATATATATACATTGTTTTTAAAAACAGTATTTAATTCTACAGCTGAAGATCAAGCTTTGTTTTAATGAATTCCTTCATGGTTAGTGAGAAAAAAGTATTACCCCACCCACGTCTTAGAAATTTAAAGCAAGAAATGAAGGGTGAGGTCTTTATTGAGCATTCATAATCTTTGGGAAATAAATTTTAAAATGTAAATGGCCATTCCATTCCAGTTTGTTTTGGTTAATTTAGAGTTGGGGTTTTTTTCAGATTAATTTTAATATATTCATTCAAACAGATTTTACTCCATTCACTTTGTACCAAAAATGGGTAAGTCTGTGTTTGATTTTCTATGAGGAAAAATTTGTTAGCTATTTTTCATTGAGGGCTGTGACTAATTTTATATTATAGTCTTGGCTAATAGATAATTAAGTGTTTCACTCAAATTAGCTCTATGCAGCTTGAGGCAAAGTGGGAGGAAGCAAAAAGTTGGATTTTGCTATAAATATTGTACTACCAGCTTCTGAACACCTCTGTGAAGCAGCTGATAGGAAATACTATACTGGACATGCATAACCCACCTTTGCACTTCGTTAATAGCAGTCTCAGAAGCTTAATTAAATAAAAAGAAAGGCAGAGAAGGAGAATCTTCTGGAGAGATCATTGACACTGTATAGATTTTAAAACTAATTTCCTGGGTCAGGTACTTCCTCAGGTTCACACTCTCCTGTGTTGCTATGACTTTACCATAATCCCCTCCCAAGGCAGCAGTGTAACCTTGTGCCTTGCCCCAGTCCACCTCCCTGGAGATCAGCAGAATTCCAATATACCATTTCATACTTATGCAGAAGATTATCTATTGTGCTTATTTATTATGCATTTTCTGTCACAGCCTAGTAGCTTCTTCACTAATTCTTTACTAGTTTTCTGCAACTCATTATTCTTTTCTTATAACAGCTAAAGAGAAAATATGATTAGCTTCCTAGTAAATACAATAGATATTTAAAAATTGAATAGGAAATCAATACATCAAAAAGACACAGAAAGAAAACAAAATAAAATGGAGGCTAGTCATCATCAAGTGTACACTAATATCTAATTGGGAGACATAAAGAATGTGAAAGCAGATGTCTTTCACTCAGTTTTGGCAACCTGGTAATGTCCGCCTGCTCGAGAGGGCAGCAATAACACAGAAGCCTCTCTTCCACAGTAAGTGTTGCTGCAGGTACAGAATTTGCAAACCAGTTAGTACATTATGGAAATTGGTGTAAAGTTTCTATGTGGCCAAGGTCAGAGTCATGTCTAGATTTAACCAGCAAAATGTTTTCCGAATCTCTTTTTGCTTTCTGTACTTTTATTTGCAGTAAGGAGGTACCTGAGCTCATTTTGTAAATGCCTCTTTGTCAGCTCTCTTCATATGTATCCCTCTTCTACCTTATCCTGTTTTGCTTATGCACAGAGCCAGAAATTTTCCATCAGAAATATCTTAAAACTTACAGCAATGCCATCATTCACCACATGCAACACTAATGCTGTGGAAAAAGTGTTTGTCTTTGAATTGTGCATTATACAAGACAGAATAAGAAATCTCAGCAGCCCAATGTATGTGTCCAGCATGGGTATTGTGATCACTTATTCCCACTGATCCCACAGGGTGTAGCCTGAAGGGACTTTAATCAGGAAAACACAGTTTTCTAGCAAGCCCACTGAAGTCACCCTGGTCATACTTTTTTGCTCAGGTACAATTATAACACAAAATGAAACATACCAAAGTATTCAACTCCCGTATGAATAATAAAACCAAGATTTTAAAAGCTTTTTGTTATGTTTTACCAGTTAGACTGTAAATGTTCAGTGCAAGATTAGTTTAGATTGAAAAGCCATATAATGTTCAGATTCTGAACATTCAGATATAACAAACAGAGAAAGGATCACAAGTAATTTAAGGGGAATCACCTGAAATCCAATGTTAGCTTCGTTAAGGATGAGCATTGACTAAGTGAGCATTGACTAAGTGAGCATTGACTCACACTCTCAACTGGGCATGAAGAAACACACCTCAGTGAAAAAACGCAAAAGTGCTTTCTCTGTTTTCTGTTACACCATTCAAATATCAGGTGCAATAAAATGCAGCAGTACTAAGGAAGGATAACAGAATCTCGGAGGGCCTCAGTTTGGAAGGAGCCCTAATCCACCCCCAGTGCTCAAATCAGGGCCAACTCAAGCAGGCTTGCTCAGGATCATGTCCAGGGATGTTCTGAATCTTCAAGGAGGAAACTCCCCAGCCAGCCTGGGAATGTTGCTTCAGTGTCTGACAGCCCTCACAGGAATATTTTTTCTCAGTTTAAACAGCTCTTCTATTTCAGTTTGTGGACTTTGCCCCTTTTTGCCCTTTTGCTGGATACCACTCTTCTCACTCCACCATTTTAGCACTTGTAAGGAGAATTAAGGAGACAGGATTTCACATGCACAATCATTTACTTACAGTGTGAGAAAGAATTGAGTATATTAACCTAGAAAATGATCTTTATCATGTTCATAGATCTGAGTCAAAAATCTCACACGATATACAGAGAGCACTGCTGGGCTGATGTGAGCAAATGGTATCATTGTTCCCATTACCAATGAATGCATAAGGAAAGTGCATTAAGTGATCCATTCAGTAAAATCTTGACAAATTAATGGCATGAATTTCAACCATAAGCAACCAGAGAATTTGATTAGTCTCCTCATACATATTGCTTCTTAGTTAATGTCACCATAATTAAGCTTAAAGCAGTTGCATGTACTGAGCTTTAATAATTTCTCTGAGATATATAAACGTGGATAAAATACACTGCAGTTAGAATTTTTAATTCCATACATAGATGAAGTGAATCCAAATCACAATATCAGCATCTGTATTATTTCACAGACATTTCAGGACTATCAGCCTGCCCTGATGAAAGAACTTTAAGATCTGTATTTGGGTAGCACATGAAAATGCCATTTGTATTCTAAGCATGGCCTTTGACCAGGAACACACAAAAGAGCAGTCTCCAGATGCCAACTGGCACAATCAAGAACCACTAGCAACCTGTGGAGACTTCAATCATTGAAGCAATTGACAGGTAAGTGGGATTCTGACTATTTCTGAAGCTAGTATAAATTTTTGTAGCTTAAAATGAAAGACGCTGGTGTTTTTGAAGAGGAAAAAACAATCAAGATAGAATTAGGAAATTGTTCATGTTTATCCAGGAGTCATTCATAACTAATAGGGTAACATCAGACTGGCGACCTGTCATTAGTGGGGTTCCCCAGTCCACCTCAGGCCCTTTGCTCTTCACCATCTGCATAAATGACTCGGACTGAAAGGGACACTGAGCAAGTTTGCAGATGATACAAAAATGGGAGGAGCTGTTGACTCCCTCGAAGGCAGAGAGACCTTGACAAATTAGAGGACTGAACAATCACCAAACAAATGAAGTTCAACAAGGAAAAATGCTGGATTCTACGCCAGGTACGGGACAACCCTGGATGGACTTACAGACTGGGGAATGAGAGGCTGGAGAGCAGCTGTGAAAAGGGACCTGGGAGTCCTGGTCCATGGCAAGTTGGACAGGAGTCAGCAGTGCCCCGGCAGCCAGGAGTGCCAGCTGTGTCCTGGGGGGCATCAGGCACAGCATGGCCAGCTGGGCAAGGGAGGGATTGTCCTGTTTTGCTCTGCACTGGGGCAGCCTCACCTTGAATACTGTGTGTAGTTTTGGGTGCCACAATATAAGAAAGGCAGTAAGTGTCCAAAGGAGGGCAAGGAACATTTTGAAGGGCCTTGAGGGCAAGTGGTCAACACAAACAACCTGACTGAGGTACTTATTTCTCCAACCAATGCTCTTGATACTGCTACTGCATTCATCCCTGAGGCTCAGTTTTTTTCAGCTTCCAGCTCTAAGTTTTCCCACTCTCATTGAGCTAAAATAAAGAGGAAAATCCAAGATTTGCTCGCAGAAAAAGCTGCCAGGAAAAGAAACCTGGCTGACCTTTACCTGCCCTGGGCAGCCTCTCCTCTGCACCTGAACACTGGGGCTTTCCTTCCTATGGAAAAGAACTGTCATTCTCTTCCAGGAGCCCACTGGCAAAATTTGGATTGCAACTCGAAAATTCCGTACATCCAAAGATTGCTCCCAGACAGAAGATGCCAGGGCAGACTCCTGCAGGAAGGAAAGCACAGTCCCGGTGTTTGAGGTGCAGGTGAGAGGCATCCATGTGATTTCACAAGAAACATGCTTGCAACTATGCAAGAAGCCTGAACACAAGTCTGTGACGACACACAAGACTGAAGAAGCAGTTCAGCTTCTTTTGCAAAGTCATCAGAGCTCCTTCAAGCCTTTTTGTAGCTGAGCTATCTCTCATTAAAACTTAGTGTCCTCTCAAAAATGACTGATACATGCAGAGCGTGGAAGAACATACTTGACAAATAGAAGTACAATCTCAGCAAACTCGTAAGAACATAGATGTGCCATGAGGAGTAACAGCAAAAATGTGAATCAAATTATCCACCTTGTCTGCAATTCTCTTTTCAGTTTTTCAAACCACCAGATTAAAGTACCACAAAAAGCAATTAGTGATGTGAAAAAGCTCGTTAGATCATATTGTATTTGTCCATGGCAATATAAAATTGCTCTCTACAATAGGTATCTCAGTGCTTAATTCTGAATGACCAAGGAGAAAGATGTTAATGATCCACTGTGAAAGAAAAAAATTTTATTTAAATAAAAGAAAGAGTTGTGACTTTATATTTCATCTAATGTTTCCTTTGCTCAGTTTAATCCTATCTTTCACATCTCCTCCGACCTTCCAAAATATTAGTCTTGCTTTTGGCTGGCATTTATCTGAAACAAATAGTTTTCATCTTACCCTCTTATCAGATGAAAGAATTGAAATATTAATCATGGAAGGTTGGGGTTTTTTGGTTGCTTTGTTTTTTGGGTGTCTTTTGGTTTTTAGGCACAGATGGATCTGCAGTAAGTATAATGACAACTGCAATTTTTTCTATTATCTTAACATTTTAACAGGGGACAAATTATTGATTTGGAATTAATAAACACCAATACCTGTGAGAATTATAATTTCCTCAGTATGCATTTGACTTGCTTGTGATCACATCACAGTGGTGATTCACAGTCATTTTCATCCAACCCTTTATTTTTCTAAGGTACTGATTGCATTCAGTCAAGCCCACAGAATGTTATCTGATCTTCCTTCAAGTTATTATTTTTCCATTAAAAAACACTTTTTAGGCTTGCATAATACTAAAATCAGACCACCAAGCATGCAGTTACTCAAACCTCATTGATTCTTTCATAGACTTAAAAAGGTTAGCAACGTGGACAGTATTTTTACAGTTTGAAGTTGTTAGATTTTTTGAAGTGGTTTTTAATTCTGCAATTAAAATATAGATCATGTTACGAACACAAAGTAAGGTTGGCAAATTTTTATAATGACCATATAAATCATATGCATAATCACATTATGTTTCTATAACTAGCATATAATTACTTTTTTACATAAATTTCCAGTGGTTGTGAATCGATTACTGAAATAGTTCTTAAATTTTAACAATCCAATAAAACACACAAACTTTATTGCTCATCCCATTTTTACCCTATAGAAGCTTGGCTCAAGGAATGTACATTATTTCTTCAAAGCAGAAGTATTTTCCCCGTGAGCACTTTTTTTAAGATGGGGCAATACAATTAACCTGCTTTTAAGAAGAACCATTAGCCTGTGACTATCCTTATGGTGAAGGGTTTTCCCTTCTGTATCTTCAAAATGAAGGTTAACTGAGATGATTTTTCGGCAGTGGTCACCTTACTCAGTTCCCATCAGACACTGGATAAAGCATTCTTAACCCCAGTCCCCCAGACGGGTGTGTCTAAATCCCTTGCACAGGTTTTGTCTCCCAACTGCGTGTCCAGGTCAAAGACAGCGACAGAATTTTATATTAAGCATGTCTTTCATCTGTCCTTCATTAAAGAGCTTTGTCCTGGTCTTAAACACCAATTAAGAGGTTTTTTCCTGTAATATTTATAGGTGGAATGGAAGATTTTTAATGGCATGCTGTTGAAACTAAGACTACACAGTACTTTGAATACTATTTAAAAGAAAAGTCATTCAAATTACAGAAATATCAGTAATACTGATGAATCGCCTAAATTTTATAGCCAAATAAACTGTAGAAGCTGAATAGCAGTTCTTAAAGCACCAGTGCAATTAACATTTCTTGTAGCTATTTTCCTTACTGAGATTGCTTCTGATTTCCAATTTTAGATGCAGTTAGGCTAAGAGAAACATTAGGGAAGTAAGAGAAGTCTAAGAGCTCTGTAGAACAAAGGTTGTACATTCTTTGAACAGCTGAATTCTACTGGAAATAATTGTGCCACTATCTACACAAGTATATCTTCAGTCTGGCCTGCTTCTCCCATGTCCTGGGTGTTCTGCAATATAAAATATCTTCCATTTTCTCACACAACATTGTCTGTCATTTTATGTAATATGGAACTTGGCATACAAACACCGAACCCTACTTTGTGTCTCCTGCCTACATCCAAGCTGCCTCTGACAAATTCAACCTCTGGGCAGTTTTAACTATCAATCCAAATAATAGAAAAAGAAAATAAAAAGAGTCTCTTGGAAAAAAGGGAGCCTTTTTTCTTCCCTCTTCAAATACAGAAACACCATTCTACACAACTGTGACAAGAATAGGCATCACTTTGCCAGCATTCTCCCACTGCCTGGGAAAAGACAAAAAATTTCACATCATGGAATATGGGCGGTCTTTCATCCTGACAAAGAGTAACCTAATTCAACTGTGACACAGCTGCTGTCTTCATGAAAATCTCACATCAGAGCACTCAGCTGGAGAACCCTCGACAACAGATAGAACTCTCATCAGCAATCTGCCAATAACATGATCACTCTGACCATTTTTACAACAGTAAATATACAGTATAAAACCACAAAATTATTTGGAGGCTTTACTAAAGCATCAGCTCTAGGAATTACATGTTTTTGAGGCTCTTAGCTTTTATTTTTAAGCTAAGTTTTCAGATCTCACAATCCACAGAGTGAAAACCAGAAGGGACCGATATGATCATTTGTACCTCTGGCATATCGTTATAGATTTCCCTTAATTTGTTCAAACTTCAACCTGAGAATTATTTTTGAAGTGAAAATTTCTGCGATAAAAATTCTATCACTGCACAATTTCAGAGACAAGGTTGAGAAGATGGAGTTCATCTGCCCAATTAAGAAATAACAAAAATAAAGATGAATGTGCAATTTTAAAAAGCAGAGGGTTTTTTAATCTTTCATATATATTTTTGGTTTCAGAGGTAGATATATTTAGGGAGATTTTATTAATAATTTGTTAACGTTGCTAATGTTTTGGGGTGAGAACAGAATACCAGTAAAGTTTTAAGCAACATATTCAAAAGTTAGCCCTGTGTGTTTGCTCCCTTCACTAAAATACAGGTAAGAGGCATAGAAAAGATAAAGATTTGTTTGAAGTCACAAACTTGTCACCTTTCTGCTTTTATGGATTATCACATTGGTTGCTCTGGTATAAAAAGGAGAGTATTTTATTACTAATGAAATTATTTCTAGATAGTTGACAGAAAATGGAAGAAATTTCAGACCGAATAATTTAGTTTTCCTCATTCAAATCTAACAGGTTATGATAATGAAGAAATACTTTCCACACAGGTATGTGTTGTAAAAGCTTTAAAGTAATTGACAAATATTTGTTAAGTGAAGATTTTGCAAACTATTTTTGCAGCTTACATTTCAGGTTAAAGGAACAGATGTTAAAAGAAATCAAAACTTGCAAGTAATTAAATTCTTGCATGACTTCACATGCTTCAGAGTTCTCATTGACTTCTGGCATGAATGAAATTCAGGAAGAATTTCTTCTTCCTCTTGGTGCATAATATGCTTGATGGATTTATTATATATCTTTTTAATTCACCTTCCTCTAGTTACTGAAAAACAACTGACACCAGAGTTGAGACATGGCCTGTGCAGATAGGTATTTATAATCTTTAATGTGTAAAGATATTTTTGGTTTATCAACGTCACTGGTTTATCGTTCTTCTACACTAAGGCTGAGTGAGTAAATGGATCATTTGATTTGAGCTTATCTAAAGTCAGGAAAACATAATTGAAGCATTCGGTTTCTTCTGAATATTTGATCAATATCAGAACTATGTCAAAGCCTTACTTAACTTTTCCCAAGGATCTAGAATACTGAACAGTTTCTTGATAACTTTAGATCCCTTCCTATATAGGTTCCAATCTCCTTTTTGGTCTGGACTATTATATATAAGGCTAGAAGTGTTCTTAGACTGGCAACTCATGGAACTTCCTGACTAACTGCCTTGTTGCCTGGGATGGCAGCAGATTAGATTCTAAAACAGCTTTTTTTCTCCACCAGTCCAATCTCATTAATGCAGACAGCAGTACTGGGATAATGAAGGTCCTATTTTCAATGGCTACTAAAGAAGAATTGTTCTTTCCAGTTTCTAATTAACTGTGAACAAATTTTGGTATGGATTACCCTTTCCTGCATAATTTGTCGTTCATTTGAAGCAGGTTTTCCCAACACCATACTTTTCATCACAGACTCTGGCAATCCTTTAAAGCACAAATAAAATCTTCGTGCACTGAAAATCCTTTGGATCTTTTACCCGACACAATCTTTCCCTCTGTGTTCTGGGCATCCTTCTCAATGGACTGACCTGAAATTTAAATTAATGCTCTACAGGTACGTGAAAATGCTGTTCAAACAGAAGGCAATGGTTGTTTTGCCAGATTACAGCAAAGGTAGGATTTCAGCTTGTGTAAGTACTGCAGGGCAAAAGGGGGTTTTTTCACTGATTTCTGGTACTGTTAACCTCTAACAATTAAATTAAGAAGAAACCACAAGAGGAAAATATATATTTTCCCTGTTAATTTTCTAAATACTCAAACATGAAAATCACTTTTCATCAGACTAGACTTTACTATATCAGCTCCTTCAACTTTAAGCTCATTAAAAATACACAATTCAGTATTTCACATCACATTCTGCTCCCTTGTTTGACACATAACCTTTTGTAAAAATAGGAGGACAAAAATTTGAAGATAATAAGGTGATGAGTCAGGTGTGTCTCTCTTGGGGAGAACAGGATGCAATTCTTCACATACACTGGACACTTCTAATACATAAAAGCTTCAGAAACTGGTTTTTCATATAAGAAAATGTGAGTAATTTAAGCAAGTAATAATCCATTTCAATTAACAAGAACTGTAAATAATATTTAATAAAGTCCACACACTTGATGGCTTAACTAGGTGTTATGCACCTTTTCTGTAACAATTAGTTTGCCATGACAGTGATTAGAGTACCAGCAGTTCTGTTATTCTGCTATATATTTGTAAGGCATTTGCAAAAGTCATGCTCTTCAAATGTATCATCTAAGGGCACATAATTTAATTAAAAGTCCAATTTAGGCTGAAGGAACACCTTAACACACAAGCCAAACTGTGCAGTAACTGCAAATGTCATGTAAATATTAAGAATTCTTGATCTTGGCTTTCCTAGTGAAGTATTTTCTATGTATAATGTTTCATTAAAAGTTATAAGGAGAATTACACCTTCCTCAAGGCACACATAACCGCTGACTTTGTTTCCATGCTGTCACTCCACTTTTCCTCTGATAAAAAATAGTACTCTTCAGATCAAAATGACTGAAAAGGACTTCATGCTACAGGCTGGTTTTTAGGCTTTTAAGTCACTCGAATTATGTCTAGCTTGTTAAAAAACACTTTCTGTAATTTGCTCTGGAGAGTTCTGTTATACACACACAGAACATACTGTCCCATGTTTCTTGCTTTTTGCTTTTCCTTCACTCCTGAAATTTGATCAAAATAATAGACAATAAGTCCTCTTGATTCACATGACTCGAGGAATACCCAAAGTATTTAATATGACATTGTTTTCTTTATTCCATAAAATCATAGAGCTCCATCATCAGTCAACAGTCTCAAATAAAACAGCTACTTCTTCTCACTTTGAAGAGAATGTCTGAAGTAAAAAGAGCATTTGAGGCAAACACCTTTTTTCTTGATCCATGGGTTGCTGGGAAAACAGAACTTGCACCAGTTTCCTTGAATCCCTTAAGTCCAAATGAATTCTCCTGCTCCTCCTTTCAGCATTATGAGCTTTAATGATGCCTAGCACAGCGGTGTAATTAACAGTGCCATTGATACAGCACAATTCCAGGCTTTCCAGGGGCAGAAACAGAAGGCTAATGCCAGATTGCTTATTAAAGGTACACCCGACTGCAAAAGTGCACCAGATGAAACACCCCCCAGAAGCCATGTAATGAGGTATAGACATCTGTAAGATTACTTCAGAACTCTGAACGTGAAGATTAAAATCTGGTGATGCTGCAGATGTTTTTATCATCTCTCCTGCAGCCATTCTCACTGAAAAGAGGTCACCCTCCAATGAGGCTGGGATGCAAATGGCTCAAACCTCGTTTTTCCTGAAATGCCTTAGTGGATGGCCATTCCTAAATTACGCAAAGAAGTTCAGACTAAGATAAAAGAAAGTAAAACATTTTGCAAAACCGTTCAGAAATGTTTTAGACCTGAAAAATCTGCTAGAAGTGAGCATTTTTTGGCTGTTTTTCTTTCTGGCAGTATCAAACCTTAATGTATTGGCAGAAGAAGAGAAGAATCTATTTCTCATTTGAAAAATAATCACACCTTGTGTCAGTTGTGGTAGAATAACTTATGCCCTCCTTCAGACCTCTTTAAATTGGCACTGTGATGTAAAGTAGTCCCAATGGAAGCACGGAACAGGGATTAAAAAAAAAAAGTTACACAGGAAGGTAGGGAAGTTTTACAGGAATGTACAGAAAGCCAAACAGTATCTGACAAAAAATGAAGTTCCTGAATTCCTGAAGTTCCTGATCCTGTGCTCTCAATTTCTTCTCACACGGGTGAGGTAGTTTTCAGCTAAATGAAGTGTTGACTCTTTTTAATACTCTAATGAAACATAAGAAACAAGATCTTTTCTAAGGAAACCACTGGACTCTTTCCTGCTTTTCGCCCTGTACAAAGACAAAAATGGACCTTTTTTTGCAGTCCAGCCCCTTCACACTATTTCCTCCTGATTGCATAGTCCCACGTGCATCAGCTGAAAGTAGTGAAACAACCTCAGATGGTTAAAAGCAAGAAAATGCTTGTGATTGCCTTGAGCTACTCCTTTGTTGATCATGAGTAAAGAGACCCTTCAATTGCCAGTGCCAGGTGCAATCTGAACAATCACACCATAAATTTAGGGGCTTTCACTGTGTAACCCACTGTGCATCCCAGCCCAGGCACTACTTTGACTGATTCAGGACTTAATTCCTGAATTAAAACACGTAACTCTATTTTAATGTTTGCTCAATGCAGAGAATTACTTGTTGGACATGAAATGAGGTGAGCTGGGGAATCTCACCACCTCCTGGCAGCATCTCCTGGCCACCTCAGGCAGACTTGGTTGAAGTTGCTGGAGTTTCATACAATTTTACTGTTACTCTTTAATTGATTCTTTCAGTCAGGGCAAACTCCATGTGATGTAATTAACATAAAATGAATACCAGAAGTAAGTAAAGAGGACAGACAACTGATTCAAAAAATAATCCCAAAGACAATGGAAAGAGTAAAACATGGTTATCTAAACCTGTTTACTTGGAATATATTGTTTTCACACTAACAAAAATATTTTGTGAATATTTATAACAGAAAACCTTTTCGTGACAAAAGGACTCAAAAATAATAAAAGTTTTATCATCTCAAATGTGAAAATTTGGAAGAGCCAACTGTAACAAACCCCTAACCTAGTAGCATACTGTTTTAAATAACTAAGAAAGAAAGATATATGGTACTTCATAGAAGTAGCTGCCTTTTATTTTTTTTTAAGGGGAAAGGGACAGCAATTTGTTACCTTCTATAAAATACTAAAATTGCTACCTCTGATATTTTCCCTGTGATTATTTTTGCATTATACCTATCTCCTATAGTATCATCTTTATTCATAATCTTTTGATTACTTTGACAGAATTTTCTCCTCCAGGGCAAATTTCAGTTTGCAGAAGAAAAATATAAAAAATATTCAAAGCGGTATTGTATCAATGTTTCTGTATTTTCAGGGGACTGCTTCTTCATAAAATTTTTCAAAAAAGGTCCATATATTACAAGTTTTGCACAGAACATCATATAACGAAATTTTAAAAAGCCACCAAAAAAAAAATCAACATAAGCTTGCTGTTGTTCATCTCCATCCTGGATGTTACACTATATTTGTTAATGTTCTAAGATCTGATCAAATCTCAGCATTTTTCACAG
The DNA here is from genome assembly GCA_013397955.1 of Grantiella picta. NCBI lineage: Eukaryota > Metazoa > Chordata > Aves > Passeriformes > Meliphagidae > Grantiella > Grantiella picta. Next base: position 703,934 of record VZRM01003597.1, on the reverse strand, counting down.
CTGGGGAAATCATGTGGCTTGAGTATTTCCTTATTCCTCAACAAAAGAGCAATAATGCAAGTGAAACTCAAAATACAATCCACTTTCTTGAAATAAAACATTCTAGAAGTTCTATATTGATTTTCTGAGAGAGACATTTTCTGTCTGTAAACATGTTGAAATATTTTTGTCTAAATCTACAATTATATTTTTACCTTTTGCAAGAGTATCTCCTCTCAAGAGGGAAAAATAGGCAGTAAAACTCAAAAACAAGTTGGCAAATGAGTAGAATCCCTTATGGCTACAGACTGCAACATTCATCAGGGAGTTGTATTTTGGTGTCAGAGGAACAAAAAATGATCAGATAGCCTACCCCTCATTTCAGTGCTGTGAAATTCTTGCTTCTGTAACAACCACAATGAAATACTTTCTTATCTCATCGGGACTAGATCAGCTCTGACTGCACCACTATGACACATTTACTTTCACCTCCCAGCCCACACATCAGTCTTGGTTTATTCAGATCTAACTAGCACAGTAAATTAAAAAAACTCTAGAGAAAGGAAGTTGCTTAAGTTGGACTGAGGACTCAAGTTCAAAATAGTTTCACAAAGTCTTTCTCACAAATAAAGAAAAAATCCTTAATATATTTATTTCATCTATAGTCTATTGTTCAGTCAAGAATTTTTTTTAATACAAAGTCCTATATGGAAAAAAAACGAATATCAATGTTGATAACTCATTTCTTATATGGAAAACACAAGCATCAACATTCATATACAGCATTCTGAGTGTTCACAGAATTCATTAGTACTCTTGAGGACATCCCATTTCCATCTGATCTATTGTTACCCCAGGAATAAACCTTCAAGACTAAAAAAGCTGAGCTAGAGAAGTGATTGTGATAAACAGACCTCCCTTTGCAAAGGATTTAAAGTTTTAATTTTTTTTCTATTGTTGTGGGGTTAGTTTTTTTTTTTTTTAAATAAACATTCTTACAGGGCCAGATGTCATGGGATTGATGAAGGAATTGAGAAGGAAAGTACTTTGGCATGTTCTGAATATGAGGTCAAAGCAAACAACAAAATGGTTATCTCTACACTTAAAACATGTGGGCGAAGCACTTTTAAAATTTTTATTATTATTTGATTAAAAAAAATCTTTAAATAGGTATGAATTTCACAATCATTAATTTTTTTTTCCTCCATCTCCTCTGACTCCTTATCTCCACTAACCAATTGGTATGTTTTGCCTTTTAGACGACAAGCTGTGTGAAGCAGAGCTGTCTTGTTTTACAAGAGGGGCTGATCTAGTTAACTCCCAATCAACAGAGCAATACAGATGTCAAATAATTATCACAGGACTGTTTTAAATCTTACGCTGCTGTCCAGCTCCCTTTGCAACCCTGCTGCAAAACAAGGGTACATTTCTTTTACAGAGGACAAAGCCAAGAAAGCCCCCCTGAGTTCTCCATGTGTGAGAGACTGGACTTTCATGGGTTAATGACTCAAAACATCTCTCAGTTGTAAAGGTGTCAGGATGCTTTGCTGGAGCTGTGTTTGGAGGTGAGCTTTTTTATATCACTACACTACTACAGATAATAATGAAAATGGCTACATACCTGCTTTTCTTTGCAACCAGATTATTCTAAAACAAACCCTATACACATATATTTACACACAGCAATCATTCACTGTCGTGCTCCCCTGATCCACACCAAGGGATCTACTAACAATAACCTGGGCTATTCTCAGGTTGGAATACTATGCTTGGGAAAACCTGGTGTTAGAAACGGGTAAAGCTCATAAGGAAGGAGGCAGAGATTTATAAACATGGTCCTTCCGCTGTGTTCAAACTCAGCTGCATTGAAACCAAACTTTGATTTCAGGTGTTTTTATTCAAAGCAATTAAAGCTCTACTGCACTTCTGAGAGCAAACACGTACACAGCAAAATACTTACAACTGAAAACTTTTCTCTTCACAATAGCAAGCACTTTTAAATTGCTTTGCCATTTAACACTATCTCAGTTGCACACAGAAATTAAGAAATCTGCTTTCAGACATCCTTGTTATTCTTCATAACAATCCCAAAGTTGTCTCAGTGAAACGAGATTTAAAGCATGTTAAGTGCTTTACAGAAAACCTGTTCCCAAACACACAGTCCAATTAAGTGCCAAATGATGCCTTCTGGTCTCACCCATGTAAACCATAAAAGGCCATGGAGATTTTTGCAGTTGAAATTTAATTTTATTGTGGGATTAAACAGACGGAAAAATATCAAGTCATCCCAAAACAAGGTGTGGTCTAGATTCAGAATGCCTTTCCTGAGACTTCATTTTGTGTCTCTGTCAGCTACTATTTTTATAAATTTCTTTAACACATCTAGATTTAGCTACAAACACAAAAAGAATGCTATTGTGCCTCTAGTTTTTTTAATTCATCAGGCAGTCTTAAATATTTGCTGCCCACAGAACCAGTATTGAATTAGAGAATGCAACAGAATTTCTGCTTAAATGTTGAGTGATCATCGAACAAAGATTGTGCACAATAGAAGTCAAATTCTAAAATGCTAAAACCCAGCAAACTAGAACTTCCTAGTCATCCTCTCTGTGGCATTTCTAGTCTAGACACCTCTTTTCAACTGTTTTTCAAACATGTCCTTTTGAAATTAAGAGTTCCTGGACTGTTTAGTCTTCCATAGGGTACCAGCTCTATCCCAGCTCTGACCATCCCTGTTGCCTTTGTTTATTTGAAAGGGATTCTTCCAAATGCTGTAATGAGCAGTGAGCTACTCCCAACATGGTTAAACCCTTTTCCACAATCTACTAGTCTCCTTGTTTAGAATCTCATCTCTCAAGCAGCATATATCCTGGGCCTGGACAGTGTGGAAGAGTTTCGGTGACACTTGACGTCCTTCAGTTCAGCATTTCTAGCATTTCACTTGGAATTTGTCATGGAGACCATCGCATAAAGATTAAACACAACTTGGAAAACTGTGAGTTTAAAAGGCTACCTGACCTGTTAAAGCTCTGTGAGAAAACAAAAAAAAACTGGTTTGTACTTCACTAGGTTATTATGAAGCAAGCATATGAAATCACTGTGTGAAGGCATCAGAATAACTCTCAAGAAGTGTTATTCTACCAAAGCAAAATCAGAAGAGTGTTCACAATGAAATCTGCCCTTACCAAACTTCCAGTTTAATTTCCAGGCCACAGAAGTCTGAGTAGTTTTTAGTAAGTAATGATACCCTCAAGGCACCATCTTTAAGTGGGTGCTACGGAAGGCTGTCTCACTGCAATTTCCAGCAATTTCCAAGTGTTATACTTACTCACTTTTATGGGCAGAGGACATATTTCTATCACAAAAGCGCCTTTTAGAATTCAAATGCTGGTCCCTGGAGATTTTTTGTGTTCTGTGTTTTTTTGGTTTTGGCTTGCTTTAAAGAGGGCACATTTCAAAATAAGCCAAATATCTGAGAAAAATATTTATTTTAGGAAGTGCTACAAAGCCCATGAAGACTACTTTTGAATAGATCTACTCCTTACAGCACATAGGAGTATATTTTCATACCCTTAGTCAACTTCAACTGCATGTCACTGTGTGAGTAAAAAGAAAGTAGACTGGACCCTTTACATTGAGAAAATTTTTTTTTAGAAATTAAACACATCCTTAGTAATCCAGAGTAACAGTATAACCTAATGGGATTCTGAAGCCAGCAGTAAGTTTTGTTTCAATGGCACCTTAGAATTTTTGCANTTTTTTTGGGGGTGTGTGTTTATGCAACTTATTCTGCTCCAGGCTTTTGTAACCCAATGAGTAAAATCCATATGATGTGCTGGAGTGCACCTGCTTTATTCCTATTGATACCTGGAAAGAACAGTCCATATTCACAGTACATCCACTTCTGTGGACAGGACAGGAATTCACCACTAAGTTAACTAAGATATACAACTTCTACTGAAAAAGCAGGCATTTCAATGATAGTTAGTGCATACTGGTTGGCCCACAGTAAAAAAGATATTAAAATCTCAGTACACAGGTTAGGCATGCTGAAATTAAACTGCAGGATTAATCTGTTAAAAAATTGATAAAATTTTGGTCTCTGCTTATGACATTGCATAAGAAAATTGAAATCCATTTATGCTAACTAAATAGACTCTTCATTTTGTTGTTTTATCTCAGTTCAAAGCCTGTGTGATAAGGCACAGGTTTTAAAATAAACCATGCAGAGATTATTTAGTTTTTTGTTCCTCTATTTTCTTTTCCCTTTTTTATCCTATCCCTTTTTAACTGCAGGAAAGATGAATCATATCAGGCATTTTGCACCTCTGTCTAAAAACAGAGGTGCCCATTCTCACCTCCCCAGCATTCAAACCCATGACTGGTTGCAGGGAAAATATCACTCTTTTCAGAGTGGTCCCTTTGAGGTTAATAGTCCTAATTCCTAGGGAACACAATACCTTGATGAAGTCATAGTCATTAAAAAGGACCACAATTATTTTAGGTCACTTCCATAGAGAGCTAAAGCATTTTAACATCCATAATATCAAAGCACAATTTCATTAGCATAATCAAATAGGCTAGTTCAATTAATTACTGTTCAGAAACCATAATAACAATCCTTTAACTAACTCTTAATGCCTCTGTACCCCACACAGACACAACTGTGGCTTTTTGTCCTATTCTGGCTGGACCATAAAAGTCTTTTATGGGTCTTTTGCTGCATACAAAGCATGAAATTACAAGTTGAGCCTTCAAAATAAAGTTCTTTAGCCCAAACAGCAAGAGTTCTACAATGCTTTCATAATCTGAAGCCATGATTTTCGGCTCACAGTCAGTGTACACAGTGAATAAACATGATGGATTAGTTGAGGCAGTGGAAATTAGCTGCAGAACTCTTCATCGCTGTCAGCCAGCCACTTGAAATTGCAACGCAATATATGAGTTAAAAAATTCACCTCGTTATTGTACACAAATCTTCTCCTCACTCCAGACTTTAGGGACAAATATAAGCTCTACCTCATGCAATAGATACTAACACTGTTAAAAGTCCAGTGCTATTCTTAGATTTGAAGGAGGCACTGGCAGAACATCACATTGCTCAACAGAAGACAATAAATACACACTTGAATGATGAATTCTTTTACCAACTCCCAAGCTATATTTGGTTGGATTTTCTAATTCTCAATTTGTTGAAACAAAAGTATACATCCATAGAGCAAAAGTAAAATTTTTTCCCACACCATTTTTTTTCTATGAAAAAGAAAAAAAAAAAGAGAAACCCAAAATCTTTAAAAAAAAAAATCAAACTAACAATACATACAATGCTTTGTCTTACATAATCCTACTAACATTTGGTCTCCCAACAAGTTGCTCTCAATGGACACAAAAACAAATCACAAATATTAATAACTGATAATACAATCAATTATGGGGCAGTTATAAGTTCCATCTGTTTCTTGTTAGCAGCTTCCTATGAAAGAAGAGTGAAAATTTGGAGTGTTGATTTCATTCCTAGGTATAACACAAAAGTAGCCCAAAGTTAAAAAGTACTTAAGGGAGAAATGATTATCACATGTTTCTGGCTGTTTTCTATGAGTTCTTCCATGTAAATCTGCTGGCAGCTTCCCCACTTGGAACTCATTCCTTTGATCTTCAGTGGTGGGGATGCTGGCATTCCTGGAAAAAGCACTAGCTTCCCTGGCAAGTTATGTTTTAGTGATTCAAATTGTTTGACAGTTTGGGCTTAATATTTCTCAGGTGGCATCCCAACTTTTATTTTATTTTATTAAATGCTTGCCCCGCTGCTGTTACTTCTCCTGTTTTTTCCCAGGGGGCTTTCCTCTGCTTTAATTTCATTATCAGAGTCAGTGAAACTGTAATAGTTTGGCAAGCTCAGCATCTGACTCCTGCAGTAGTTAGTTAAACATGGAATCATAAACGACATCTTTTTTTTACATCTAGGGTAGCTATCCACGAGTGGGAAGCTCTCTGAATTTTAGTTACCAGTTCCACAAAACTTAGCACAGCAGTTTTTCAGGGAAAAATATTGTTATTCGATTGCCTGTAATAAAGTGGCCGGACAAGAGAATCAGAAGGGAAGTGTAAGACCACCCCTCTAGTGCTGAAGTCCATGTATGTTAGGATCCAAAATTCTAATGTTAGCTCTGTAATACTTCATACTGCAGCTGTCAGAAGATCCAAATTAGCCATAACTTCGGAAATTTTATCTTGTGTTGCAGCAAATATCCAGCACTGTGATAGTGTAGTCTCTGCGTTTGCTTTAGGGTTAAGATCAGCAGATTTCCATTTCTCACTTGTGAGCCATAAATTGATCTCAGCAGTTTGTCAAATAACCCTTGCTCTGGTGATTTTAACTCTTTGCTGCCCGGGAAGCACAAGCTGTCTTTCAACATTCCACTGAAAAATTGATACTGACTGGGTTTCAGTCTCACCCAATTCACGTCCAGATTTTGCTATTTTGGTAGCTGTGGCACAGCATGGCTTTCAGCAGCAGTTTGCTGACTCTGACAATCATTTAGGGTTTCAATTTGATTCAAGGTTTGTAATGCTACTTCTTCATCATCAGATACCAATGTAAATGCCACACCTCGCCCTTCATTAATACAGGTTAGCTCACTGTCTCCCAGCTCCTCCACACAAAAGGTCTGAGTGAAAAGCACTTATTTCTGAGAATGTTACTAGTCCACATCCCACAATTTTTCCTGTACAATTCTCTTTCATGCACAGTCCAAAGCTCCGTTTGAGACTCCCTAAAACACTCATGTTCAGCAGCAAGCAGCCTCTCTGCCTGCAGCCTTTTCTTCATTTTCCTCATTTTGCTGATACTACAATTCTTTCACCGAGTCTTGTAAAGATAGTATTATTTCATTTTCAGATTCTGAGTAACCAATGTCTCATTATCCTTATTTTCTTAATGCCAACTCCACCCTGGGAGGGGAGAGGGATGACTAACAAATTTTTTGAGAAAGGAAAACTAAATATTTGCTTTACACTGGCCACCCAGGATAATAATTTTCAAAAAGAATTCCCACTAATGGAACTCTACAGCCTCTCTCACAAGTTGCCTCTGAAGGGAAGGATGTGAGAAAGTTTCCAGAAGTTTCTACAGATGGAATACTCAAGATTTCCCCAAGAGGGAAAGGTAGTGTCCAAAGGCACTTCAGGTCAGAGGACAGCATCCCACTTCTGACAGCAGCAAGGCAATATAACCATTCATTAGAGCATCGCAAAAGCTTTAGAGAACTGTAAATATTGAGCACAAACCTGGGAGAAACCATCAGTGACCTTAGGTAGATGACTTATGTAGATGACTTAGGCACATCCTTAGGAACATTAAATGGAACAAAAGATTAAGTCTCAGTTTTTCAGATACATAATATTATAAAAGTTTGAACTTTTTAAGATTCGTTTCTCTACTGATGATTGAATACTCATTACAAGGTTGTATTTACAATACATCTCAAGAAAAAGAACAAAGGAGTCATGCTGTTGACATCTGCTTGGATCTCACTTGGTAGAGACATGAGCCTCTCCAGGAAAGCCACAGCCACCACTTCAGAATTCCTGTGTGCTAAGGTCAACAGGACTGAGTACAACAGCTCCTTACAACAGGCAAACATACTGTGCTTTGATGATGCATTCAGGACAAAAGAATTGAATTTTTACTGGTCAAAGCCCTGATCTTAAACCTCTTAAGCCAAAAGATGAATGAAGGACTGACAATTACATGAGTGTAGGTTTTACTCTAAACAGCAGGACTCAAAACCACATCCTAGGCTTCCTCTCACCCCTCACCAGAGCCCTATCATTCTTCTTTTCTTTTTATGTGATTACTTACATAACCCTTGCATAAACATCTCTCCCTCTAATTCTATTAAACTTCACAGATCTCTCTGCAATATACATCAGGCTGATAAATGCATATTACAGCATCTCCCTGCTATGTCAATTTAGAGACGATACAAACCATGACAGCTCCCAGCTACAAGGTGTTGTAGCTCAAAATGCACCTCTTTATGCTCTTTTCTCCCGAGTCATCTTGTTTAAACTTCAGAATGTCATTGCAGAAGGAGGCTGATGCACGCACTGAGGAGTGCATAAATGTCTTTTGTTTGCACTCTCTTTTCCCTAGGGCAGTAACTTAGTTACAAACCAATTCTCCCTACTAGTCAAACAGAAATCCCTCACCAAATAGAAAAGACTTTTTCTGTAAATAGCCCTCCCCACTCAATCTGTATATTCAATAGAAATATTTCCTTCATCTTGGAGGCAATTGCATAGCCCAATCCAATGGCTAAAAGTTGAATTCTGTGAGGCTAATAAATTAAAACAGCAACTTATTTAGGAAGGTGATTAGAAATAAAATCGCAACGCATTTTTTTAATGTACACTCTCCTGCAAAAGGCTTCCTTGAAAAGTTTTGACGCTTACTGTGGAAAAAAAGTCTTGGGAGAGAAAAATGTGTTCTAGATTCTTTTCCATTCTTAAACAAATGTGGGTGTATGGGATTCTGATCAAATAGTGTTAGGGATAATTACCACCCAACTTGCTCCATTTCCAAATTCAAACACAGCACTAAAAAAATATCAGGGAAGTTCTAAAATTGCAGAATATGCATTTCTCAAAAATTCCTGGGCAACAAGTCAATAGCCCAACTTTATACTTCCTCCCCATCCCCCAAAGACTGAGAAATTCCAGATAAGAGAAAGGCATTCCATCCCTCTTCAATACAAAATGAGCCCAACCTGCAATCTGTCAGCACATTTTTACTTTTGACAAAAATTTTAATGCTAGCTGATTTAAATAACATAAACTATGATCTTAACAAGATGCATCTTCTTTACTAAAGCCAGGTCAGAATATGCCAAGAAGAACTCTATTTACCTCTACCAGAAACCAAATTAATTTTTTTTTCTGTGTAGAACACTGGGCTTGTTAGAGTGCCTAAGCACTCATGTGCACGTTTGAATAATTACAGGCGCAAACTGTTCTCAAGGCAGCAAACAAGATGCACTATTGCTATTAAGGTTCATTCTGGTCTCCTTACTGAGCTTGGCAGTCAGAAGCTACACCACTTTCACAATATCAACAGCATTTGCACCTACAGACACAATCTTTTGAAGTGTCATAAAATTACACAGAAAAATGTTTACAGCTTCCTTTGTGTTTAGTTACAGCTCTCCTGGTGTGTGCAATTGTTTTTAATCAGAACAACACTTCCTCTAGTGGATAATGTAGGTCTTCAGCACAGAGCCAAACTCAGGAAATAAGCAGCAGCTTATCCAGGGTGATAGGAGAATGGTGAAGCACTTAAGACTAAGATAGGAAATGATTGCTGGAATGCAGCACAACTCATGAGGTGAGGCAGCCTAAAGCCTGTGCTGGGATGTGTGCAGGCATGTCCTGGGAATGTGCATTCAGGAATGCAGTGCCTTCAGCTCCACAGGCTTTCCCATTCCCAGCTTCTGGTGGAACAGGAGCGATGCATCTGCAGTCTCATCATGCTAAAATGTCAGAGCTAAGATAAAACAAACAAGGATGCAGAGCTCCAAACACCTCACTTTTGGCAGCGAAGGTAGATGCAAACTGACACACAGATTTCTCTTGTCAACAGATCCCACACTGCCCTCACCTGAGAAGAGCTGTGCTGCAACTGCTGTTGTTTCAAGGAATAAGATTAAGATAATCAGGAACATAAGTATTTTGTTTAGTAAGTAAATACAGAGAGAGAGAGACCGGGAAAATATAACCTGTTAATCAGTATCAGCAGGAACCCATTCTGTAGTTTTCATTTCATCATCTTAATCTGCCCCAGTAGGAACATTTGCCTGTCCATTTAAACACTATACATGTTTTCTTTGCCACAGCAATCTAAAGAAATTGGACTGTAGCTTGCAATGATTCATGGACACATTTAGTATTCAGATTGCGTTCAGCATTATTATGGTTTCCATCATAAAGAAACAGTATGTTAAAATTTTAGTTTTGTGAATTCTGCTGCTGAAACCAAACTAAAAAACAATGAATGGTGTCTTTTACCTTAGGGGAGCCAGAAATAGCACATGGCTACCCAGCAAGGAAACACCTCCCACGCCCTGTATGGAGCCTGAGCCATCCAACCATGACTCCATGACCATTTTGAACAGATTCAAGACAAAATCTCACCTTTTTCTAACAAGCTGTATCTTCGAGATGATGGCTGACGTAAGTGCCAGTACACAGCAAGATGAAAGAATATGTTTAAAATATCACATGATAATGTTTTATACATAGGCCACAACCTCATCAGCTTTATTTCAATAAAATATCCTAATGCCACTATAGTTTTAAGTTCAAGGTAAGAACTGATTGAGCAAAACCAGCATATAACATGGACTTCAAAGAAAAATGAGAAACAAAATGTCACGAGGAACGAGTTTTCTTGATGCACCGGGCTATGCACTGGGCTAGATGACCCACTCCTTGTAAATGTCTAGTTTAACATCAGTTATGAATGGCAGAGCTTAGTGTTCAGATGAGGCTTTTCTGTTTGCTAAAAAAGGCTTTTCAGAAAAGTCAGCAGGGTGCAAAAAAAAAAATCCTGATAAGCAGGAATTTTCCTATAAATCCTACAGTGTTCTGTATTTATCAAAAGCTTACATAACCTAAAAGAGATGCTAGCAGAGAATAACATAATTTGGAGAGTACTGCACAGTAGAGTAGGATGTTTTCTTTGTTCATGCAGTGCTAAGAGACAGAAGGCAGATTATTCCTTATGAATATTTGCAGAGATATTTCCATAACTAAAGGCTACTTTTATTTCTATCCTCCACCTCACATTTTCAGTATAAACCAAATTTCACCACTGGTCTGCTGAGTATTTTTACCTGTAAAATTTTGCAGAAAGTAGTTATTACTTCATTCCCCTTTAAACAAATATGGCATAGGGTCTATCTAATCCTTGAGTTCCATTTGAAAAGTGTAAGTTGCACCCAGCATGCTTATTTACCATTCTTAAACCATTCATCATAAACTCCTTAATCCATAGAATTACAGGTAAGAAATAAGGAGCAAAGGAAAACAATTTTTTTAGCAGCCTATATATAGATCAGAATTTTTTTTTTAAATCTAGTAACGTAATGGCTTTATATTATATTTGTATATTATATTCACAATAAAAGAGGTTTGCAGTCATCAACTCCTCAGCTTTCATTCTGTGTTTAATGAATCTCGAAAGCTGTTTAATACTTCTTACCCTCTTTCTGCCACGAACATTATAAAACTCGTAGAACACAAGTGAGTGTTCAGCTTTTTGCACTCTACTTCCTGTTCTCTGAAAGAAGCCTGATTTAAAAATGCAAAGAAAAACCTTACTAGCTCTTGAAATAATTTTGAGTTGCGCAATTTGTTGTTTTCTTCGCACTTGCATGCAAATTCCCTGTACTACTGCCTAACTCTATCAACACAGTTGAAAGCTGTGCTTTGTTCTGGGGTTGGTTTTCAGTTGTCTTTGGGGTTTCTTTTCCCCTCACATCACCCACAGTCTACAGGAACACCACTGCATGCTGTGGAAAACTCACCACCAGATTTGTTCCCTACAGACTTAAGGTTTTGGTGCACATATGCATGGCAACCAAAGTATACTGGATGAGGTTGGTGGGGCTGATGGTGCAATATGAACTACAGCTCCCATTCAAGTTAAAGTTCATTTCATACAAAAAAATACACAGAGTTGTTGTAATATTTTGAAACCAGCATGAAAGGTATTTCAGGATGAGAAAGGCACCTGTGATTATGTGTGCAATCTAGCAATTTTAAGATTCTGAGTTTTTCTGAGAGTCTGACAATATCTTCTCAAAACAAGAGTTGCCGAAATTCCAATGAGTTTGTCTTCGCATGACAGCATGTGAGAGCTGAAACAATCACTCATTAATTTTCAAACTTTCATGTACATCAGGATCTTTTTATTGAGAGAGCTATCTAAACTTTTATTCCTGATTCCTGCAAAGTTGGACACAGAGAGCTAGAGCAGATGAGGTCAGCCTTTCATTTTTCAACCAAAAGAATGTAATGTGGTGAGTTCCACTGTACAGCAAGCATTATACAGTGGCTCTACAATTTACATAAAGAAATATGTGAAATTGACTCTTGTAGAACAACTCAAAATAAGTTTTGAAATTGGAATAAAAACATAATAAATTCAGCTTTCTGCTCGACAAATGTAAATATTTAGTGAGGCCTTCCTGCTGTGTGTTTCTAAGGAGCAGGTTCCCTTCAGCTATGATGAAAATCAAACCTAGAACAAGTCTTTGATAATGCCATTCTTCTCAGAGAAGGACAGGCTGATGTCTAAAGAAATTTTGAGACTTCTTTTTTCACCACTAGAATTTTTTTTGTTTGCTTATAATGTGCTACCCAGCTATTGTATTCCTTCAAAACAAAGCACTTATGCTGTTTTATCTCTGCAATACCACAGAGGCTTTCAGCAAGCAGAATGGAAAACAAGACAGATGAATTTATCCCAAGTGTGCTTATTCACTGTAAATAAGGCTTTCTACAAGGTTTTTGTCACATATTTAGAAATAGGCTTACAGCATCAATTTCATTCTATAATGTACAATAAAACGCTTAAATATTAAATATTTTTAAAAATAAAGCTTTTTTTTCCATAAAAAGCTACAACACCACATAGGAAAGATGGATAAAAGACAAATAATCATGATAATGAGAAAACTGAACGTATGTCTAATGGAGTTCAAAACAATATACTTTTAAAGAATCATTATTTTAATATGCAAATTCCCTACCACCCAGAATTTTAATTGAAATTGCACTTAAGCTTTTATAAGTCATTATCGTGCTATCCCTGAAAAGAGCCGAAATTAAATTAATCATAAAATTGACATTTCTTTCCTTAAAAAATGCAGTTCTTGTGGTGATAAACCAATCACCACCAAGTATCAGCTTCCCTTAAACACATGGTGCTAATAATTCCACAAAGTCATTAATCTTTCCTTTTTTCCCACCAATCCAACATGTTTCTTGCATCAGTCAGTTGCATTTTGGTTTGGTGTGATGTACACAGCACCTGACAATTTGTGCCTTTGCATGACTGCTTTGATTTTTGTCCTGTGGCCTGCACTGGCTGGTTTTTATTTTTTCTAGACACACTGAGCAGACTGGTGCAGTTTGGTTTTCGTCAGGCGCTGTGGCAGCCTGCAGCAGGCAGGAGTTACATCCCCTGCTCTTGTTCTCCACTTCTAGCTGGGAAATGCCTGGAGGCTCTCTTTCAACTCAATCTGCAGCTGTCAAACCTGCAGAGCACAGCTCCACCAGCCATTCTGCACTCTGACCTTTGTTAGAAACATTTCCATCCATCTCAGTCATCTTTTACTGTCTTCAACTATTTCTTGCTCCCAAGCAGAATTCTCCTTCCCATCAAAGGCGGACTGAATATTCAGTTTGAAATGTCCAAATCTGAATAAACTTATCTAAGGACTATATCTTACGTATTGCTGAGCTGATTTTTTAATTTTAATATCAAATCAACATCTCCCATATTTTAGATGGGAAAATAAACTAGAGAAAAATCTTGCCTAATGATTTTCTCTTGCTTTACTAATTGAGTACAGCTTTCACCTTTATAATCTTCTGGAAAGAAGATTAATTTTGAGTAACATGCTGCACATTGCCAAAATGATGAAATAACTCACAAACCTCTGACTGACTTGCTGGCAAAGGAATTCTCCTTTTTTCCTTTCTCTATGGAAATTCTTAGGCTACAAGTGGCTTGAAGAAAGAAAAAGTGCTCTGGGCTCTCACTTCTGCAGTTCTGTGAAATTTCAACTGGCACAAACTCTGAAAGCAAGGGATTTGGAGAAAGCAGAGGAGGTGGATGCAGCAAAACCCAGGAGAAAGAATTAAAAAAGATAAGAGCAACAAAGCAACAGGAAAATTTCAACCAAATCGTGCAACATTGCTCTTAAGTTTTGTTCTTTTTATATTTTCCTCAATAACTAATTGGTCAGAAAAAAACTTGATCAAAGCTAGCACATACTGCTCTCACTCAAAAGTGTTACTCAAAGATCTAACCCATTTGACAGTGATCACTTCAATAATGAATTTACTGAAATGTAGTTTGCACACAATTAAATTGGTCAATGCAGCAAGCAAAACTAACCTGTGATGTGAAACCTCAACTGCTATCCAAAATTCATAGCAGATGTTTGGTTTTGAGAGTTTTAGTGCCCCACTGTTTTTTTAAATATATATTTATAAATTGGAACAGAATCCTTTTCATTAATGCCATGTCAGGATGAACAATTATTAGCATTGACTGAGTACAACATTTCCTTTACCCACTGGAGCACAGCTCCTTACAAAACTGAAAGATCAGCATGAAATGATCCAAAGAAAGTGTGAACCTTGCAGATTTATTTAACTGATGTTAAATGAAACCGAAGAAAACATACATTTTACATTGTAGGCTGTTTCAACAGGAGTATAATTATTTACGTTTTAGTTTTGTACGTCAAGGCATAATTTTTCTTTACCTGCTATTCTGTTCCGGTTTTTAACATATATCTTGATCATAGCAGACAATCTTACCAAGGTCCCTTTGAAAAAAGCAAAAATCCACCTCTATCTAATAGTAATTTATAGAGGAGCATGCTCTCCTTTCCATCTCAGGCAGCAAAAATTCTTTAAAGTATTCGCAAGTTTCTTGGTTAAAGTTTTCAGCCAGAATTTTACAGCATATATTGACTTTGTTACATTTTTGATGCATGCCTGAAGAATTCTGGCAACTAACAACCACACCATGCAGCAGGATCTGACACAGTTGGTTTGCTATTATCTGGGGTCAGGATTTTGTCATCAGAGGTAACAGAGTTCTAGACCTTTTCCTAAATATCATTCTGCATAAGCGAAGGTCCTTCCTGAAGTATGCCCGTGGAAGGGAATCTTACAGCTGGACAGACACGTTCAAAGTTTTTAAACAGCCAATGTAGTTTTGTAATTTTTCTCCCATGCTGCAATGCAAGTGAGGAAAGACAGCATCATGGGGGATCCACTGTTTCAAATCTGCACTCACTAGGCACAACTGAAGAGTAATGCTTTTAAAATGTCTCGGTCACTTCAAGTGAAATGCTAAATAAAACAGAACTACGGGTTTGGGCAAAGAAAAGATTGTCTTGTTTTGCCCTTATCCCAATATCTCTGGAAAGACTTCTGCACAATGGTACCAGCAATACTTTTCTCAGTCCTACATGTTTGTATTGGAGACCTAATTCGCTTTCACTTTGAAATAAAGCCAGAAAGATGTGAATTTGTAAATGATACAATGCAGTGTACTCAGGAGGAAAAAATTACTTTAAATTGAGATTAGCATATTTTCACATTTGACCATTCTGTTTTCTCCCACCGTCCAAGCTTATAAATATCAGCCATTGCAATCAAGTAAGGTGAACTCACAAGGTTGATCTTTAATTGTTCTGACTCAGCTACATGACAAAGTGGTATTAGAAATCACACTCTTCCTCGACTAAGGAGTAGATACAAAGTGTTTTTCTTATTAAGAAACTGGGATAAGGAAAAAAATTCTGGCTTATTCTGTGGTAATGTAGGAGATACAAATAACAACATGCACCCAAAAGAGACTAAACATTAGGAGGCCAAGTTTTGTAGAAGATGAGCTTCTAAAACATAAAAAAACCAAACAAAACAAAACCTCAAACAATAAAACCAAACACACCCATATAAAAACTTTTAAAGAACTAGTTAGGAGAAAGTGAAGAGTTTATGAAAGCAAAGAAGAAACGTTTGTTCATAGGGTATTTCTGCATAATATGCTCAGTCTTTCTGCATTTCATTTGGCTGAATAGGTGCAAAAGGAAAGAGGATCCCAGCCTGGATGAAATCAGACCTGCATAATGTAATCAAGAATAGGAAAGCATTACATATTAGATACAACATAGAACAGGTAGAAGCTGAAAGGAGGAAAGACAAGTCAAATAGGGAAAATGGACATAAACTGTACAGGAAGCTAAGACTTGTCCCCAGGTACATTAAAAACATTGTGAAGAAGACAGATCAATGGGATTCAGAGAGATGGCAAAAATGATGTGCTGACAGCAGAGATGTGAATGAAAGTAAATGCATTCATCAATTCCATATTCACAGGAGGCCAGGGTCATTAACAGGTGTCATTTGTGGAGGATGAAAAGTTGGTATTGGGAATGATATCACACCAGAGAATGTTAAAGGAACCCCAAGACATACAATGACAAAAAAAGCTACAGGGCATCAACAAAAAACTAAATATATTGAGATGGCCTCTAATCTTTAATTCGTCCAGAGAGTTTTCAGTAATATACTGAAAATAAAAGGAAATTGCCTTGAAAATCCAGTCTCAATATAAATAAATGAAAGTATACATTTAAATTAAGGTTTTTCTTTCAGAAATCAAGTGAACCAAAGCTGTAATAGTGACCATTACGATCTCAGCGTTTGTTACATTGTTTTTTAAGCAGAGGATGGCCGTTCTTTGTAATGTATATATCCATACTATGCCACGTTTTATGAACAATGCCTTAAAAATAAATATAAAGTAATTTAGGATTGCTATAATGTGCATTAAAATATGAAATAAGGATATAAAGATTAATGAAGCACGAAAATAGTATTGTATCTGGAGTTAAGAAACACTACCCATCAAATGAAGTCAAGATTCCAACACTACAGGAACACTCCGTCTGCCTGCTGCTATGATTATTCACACAGAAATCCTAACATGGAACAACACAGCATCACATAAATCATGACAACTGCAAAGGCAAAGCCTCCCCAGTACTTTTCCCTGATTTGAATTAGGAACCTCACCCTCTAAAATACACAATTAGTGTCAACCTACTTAAATACCCAGCAATGTTTTTTCTTATTTTCTGAGGTAATTCCTGATGTGCTTTTGTTGGTTTTTAGACACAGTCACAGCCAGAAGGAACTACAACTCTTGACTAAATAACTGCATAATGAATTACAGTTTCTCTTCTAACACTGAAACAAATCAGAACCTAAGTCTGGCCGTTCTGTGGGTTGCAGAATTTACCAGGAAGGCTGCGGGCTCTGGGCACACATTTCAGTGAAAAGCCCCCAAATCCGCGAAGGACTAAGCATATGCTTAATTATACTTAGGCGTGTGCCTGAGCATTTCTTAAATTGGCATTGTAATCACGATTAAATTTCCTAGGATATCAGTTTGACACTAATTGTAATCAATGCAAATTTATTCTCTCTGGGATTTGTTCACAGAGCAATCCTGATTTCAGTTGAATGCATCTATCGCTCTCATAACACAACTCAGATATTTTCTGTCTGTGGGTTGAAATGAGCAGTTACTGCTCGTGAGCATTTCTGGATTGCTTACATCTCATGGAATGAATTTGTTCTGCTGCAAAACAAAAAATTTAAAGCATTCAGTTGGTCATGTGGTATGAATACTTAGAGAAAACATTTATCTAAAAGTAAAGAGATGAGTAATAAACTGCAACTCTACCAGAACTACACCAATCAACAGCTTTGAAGTGGAAGTCTCTGCGCCTTATATGTGCTACAGATACTTGAACCTGTCTCCACTCTCAGCTGCCTGGATAGCTTAGCTGAAATAATTTCACTGCTCAGAGACAGATGTTGAAAAGCAACTTTTCTTCTCTCTGACTTGGTGCCATAGCCAATGCAAAACCCAGGGATCACTCAGTGATTTTTTCCCCCTTCCTGCTGCGTGCAGTTGAGTGACAATGGCTCCCTGAACACCTCACCAGAGTTTGAGGGTTTATCTCTTCCATGAGTAAAATGCCACGCTAGGGAGTTAAAAATGGGGGGAATTGGGCTCCCCTGAGAGAACAATGATTGCCTAGCATGCACCACAGGAGAGCTGCTTGCACACACCTCCAGCATGCTGATGTTGTAAGAGAGGGAATTAGCATTTTCCAGCATCATTTTTAGTAGCTCACTAAATGTGAAGTGTCAAGTAGTTTTGCCTGCAACAGCTTGCAGTTAGCTGAATTTAGAGTTATTTCCTGCATGACAAACCAAAGAGCCTATGTGCATGAGTGTGTATATATATATATATAAAAACATATATAATTAGTCCAACTCTTTGGTTTACAACTTAGCATTAGAAAGACATCCAGTTTTAAATTTACAGACTTCAAATAAATAAATCCAGAGACCTCACCACACCCCTATTCTTTCAATAGCTGCAGTACTTCAAGTTAAAAAATTAAATTTAAACCTAGCTTCAACTGCAAACTGGGTCTTGCATTACTTTTTTCTGAACCATGAAGAATTATTTGCTGCTGCATGGCTCATCCCCAAAAACATACCTGTAATGAGTACTCAATATGTTTCTCTACCCTCATTTCAGTAACTTAGAGTTTCTTACTTACACAAAACTCTTTCTTTCCAGAGAGAATCATTCTTGTATTTTTTTTTTTTTAATCTTACTCGACTTTTGCACAAGTCTTTCAAAGTTCTGGGCTGAAAACAGAATCTGAAAATGGTAGTCTAGCACTACACTCAATAATATCAAATAGCAAACTCAGACTTCCTATTCTGAGCTTATTTCATGTATCACACTTTTAGCTTCCAGGCTTTAGTGAAGTTCATATTCATTTGGCTAAGATAGGCTTTAAAATCCAAATCCATACATTAAGTCTCAAAGTGAGACTTACAGATGGCTCAAAAATTTAAAATTGTAATCTCCATACAGTTACCTCAGCCTAGAAAGATAAAAACTTCAGAGACCTATCAGCTTTCAATACTTCAATTTTCCTTATGATTACCAAAATTCTGGTGGAGAAGACTAATAGTGGCTTATGCCTTCACACAGCTGAGTAACTTGACATTTATTTCATGCTTACCTCACAGCACAGTCAGAAAACGAATCTATATATGCATAAACTAAAACTAAACGGTATATGCAGCCTTAAATGCATCAGAATTCTGATTCCTCACAAATATGTGTGTTCCTGACAAAGATGTGGCATTCCCTTTTTATTCATAGTTCAGCTAACCCACCAAAGATGTGAGACATTTAGGATTAATTCTCCCTCCTTGAAGGAAATATTCGAATACACTTCTAGAACCACTCCAAAAAGGTTATGTACTTTCAGTCTACTGGTGGTTAACCTCCAATTAGAGATATGTATATGAATTACAGAGGGCTCTGAAGCACTGCTCTACAAACACCTCCAGGAAATGCTCCATTTGCTACCTGTGGGTTTCCTTTCTTAAGGATCAGAAAGTGGACATAATTGCTGCCTGACTCCTACTCCAAGGACTCTGAGATACTTTCTAGACTACCTCGTTCCTAATTTCTAGAATTAAGAAGAGATACCCAGGACAGCTTTCAGCTGGATTTTCTAATTTAGAGATGCATGCTGATGCTCACTTTCTCGAGACAAACGAGTCTGCCATTCTACCATGCTGCATCCCAGAAACCTGGGAACAGAGAATGTTTCCCTGATGTCACTGAACAATTCCTCTCAATCTCCAGCAGCTGGAATAATTTAAAATGCACACAGCACACAGCAGCTCTTAGGAAATTTTTGCAGAGCAGTTATACATAACTTGCAGTCAAATCTTTTGTTCCTGTTTTAACACAGCTTCTCATGGGAACCAGGATATTCACCTTCACTCAGCTTCAACTCTGCAAGTACATCCCTTTTCTAAGGCAACATCATCTCATTCTGCTATTGTCATACTACAAAAAAACTTCATTTTTCAGAACATATTATTTTAACTTTCCTATAACAATGATATTTAAATTATTCTGATAATATATATAAAATTCCACTTTTTTTCTCCATCTGCATTATGTGCTTGAAGTGTCTGTGAAAATGCAAACAAACATGCTGATGTACCCTTTTTCCCAGTATCTTGAGATACACTACTTTGCATCTGAGAAACTCACAAAGTGAAGTTTAGCCACAGGTATTTCCCCCCACCAATTTGCATCACCACAATTTTAGTGCAGAACATTTTAAACCAGTATTGACTCTACTGGGTGACTGTCACTCTCATTCATTTGCTAGTACTCCATAATGTGAATAGATCCAGATTTCTCTTAAGTTCTTTCATACAAAGACATTCATGCAACGCTACTCATTAGAACTGTCCCAGCTACGTGAAAATAAAGCATTATTCTCACTTCTAAGAGATATTCCTTTGGCATTAGGGACACTGGAAGGGTAGCGTTGGACAGGAGCAGGATCACTCTCCAGAAATAACAATTGAACGCCTTTCCCAAGCACTAAATTCAGTTGAATAAAAGCTAAAAAGCAGAAAATAGACTAACTTGAATTGCAAATGTAATCACTGATGCCAGACACTAACCTTAAAGCTTTCAAGGTGAAATGCACCCATGCCTGCATCATGCTGAGGGCTGAGTGCAGTGCCCTGAGTAGGCATTGTGAGGATGCAAGTCATCGACCCCAGGTGTGCACGACAAAGACTTGCCTCAAAGCCTTTCTCACTCCAATTCTGTTCAGAAACTGAGAGAAAAGCTGCATTTTTCTCCTTCCTCCTATGTGGCCAGAAACACAGGATCTTCATAATAGTGGAAATGGAGGCCTCTCTTCCTCCCATCAGGATAACTCAGTCGTATAGCCAGCTTGGCTGAGTGGCATGAAAAGTCAGGAGTCAAAACCCTCCTATCAGGGTTGCATCTTGTGGCAGATATATTGTGCTCTAAACAATAAACAGGTTGGTCCTTCAATCATTCAGAAACAGAGAAAATAAACCATTTTACTTCCAGCATGTGAAGCCACTTGTTTCAAGTAATGAACCACAATAGCCTCATTTTTGTTTTTCCTTCTTTTTCTCAGTCTTACTCATGATATCTACTTGAGTGGCTCAAGCTGACTGCAGTGCAGCTAAGGATCAAACACTTAAACTTTACTTTCAGGCATCAGAAATTAGGCACGTTTATTAATATTCACCAGATAATTTCCTACTTTGCTGATAAAAGTTCTCTCAAAAGACATTTCTTTGGTGAAAAAAAATAATCCACATACAGCAAATGAGCAAGCAAACACTATGAATTATTTGAAGGCAATCATATGCAACAATGACCTTGAGAACCAAGAGACTAAGCATTCAACATTCAAATAGTTTAATCCTGCTCTTTCTACAGCCAGCATTTAGTGGCTGCTGCTGATCTACAACATGAAATAAGGCTGAATCATCAACCCTTCCTATGCAGGCAGGGGCATGTGAGTGCATCTAGCAGGAGACCACAGCTTTCCACGGGAAATGCAAGGTTCTGAATAAGGCTGGAGAATGCCCTCTGACCATAGGGAATATTCTTCCCCAAACTGGGGCTTGAAGACTGAAATATTTGGTAGATACACTGCTGAACAAAAAGTGGAACTTATTCATAGGTTAATGCCATGTTCAATCCAAGCACCTTTCCAGCTGTACACCATTCCCTCCCAAAAAAACCCAGTTATTCCCTGACTTTTGATAACAGACTTGATATGTGAAAGCAGATTTTTGGCATTACCTTTGCAGTTTTCAAACAGTTCAATTGATGAAAGTCTTTTAAATCACTTTTGCATATACAGGTTCAGAATAAATGTTCTGGGGTTGGGGAAGGTTCTGACTAAGCACCCAGCTATAAGCAATAGAGGCTTGTCTCTCTCCAAGATAATAAAATATTTCACTTGTCAGTGACTGGACAATAGTCACACATATCAAATAAAAAACCAGAAAAGTAGGAAATAATGTCTTTTACTTCTGCTGTCCTCTTTTTATTAAATACCACACAGTTAAGCATCAGAATTAGATATTGGACAAGTTGATGAGCCAGAGAACACGGATTAAACACCATAAAAAGGAAGAACACATAAAACACCAGAGCCACACCATATCTCACACATAGTTGCAAATCTTGTACCTTACTCTTGGTAAATATTAAAGCTATGCAAAGTGAAATTACCTTCCCCTTTTTGCCAAAGGATATGTGTTATAACAGCCACAGCAAGTAGTCCTTTCGCTGAAGAGGTTAATTTTGTAACATCAGTTTAAAAAATATATTTAGTAATGCAGCTATGAGGAAATACATGTAAAGCTGCAAACAAAAAGAAAGAAACTAAGGATGTTTGGACATCATTTGCTTAATTCCATATGTTGTGTTACAACATTTATGTGAAGTGTGCAGAAGCTAAAATTATGTAGGACATTTAAAAGTATGTCTTGGTTGAAAACTGAAGGTGAAAAGATGTGACTTTACACAGAAACGTTGCTGCATTTTTTGCAATGGCTTTTCTTCCCTGAAATAGTACAGCAGATTAGTATGGCAGAGAGTATAAAGTAGCAATTCTAAATCCCTTATTAACAATGACAAATTGTTCAGAGAAATTGCCTTTATTAATGATTATGTGATGTGTTAGATATGTCATGAGAAAATCATTGTACCTAACTACGTTTTTCATTTTATACGTGGGTTTTACATTTGGAGAGAAGGAAAGAAGTTCTTCTCCCAGTATGTGATTATGAATAAAATTACCCAAAGGGGAAAAAAGCATTTAGAAACTAGGCAGCTAAACACAGACTCATGAACAAGAGCACCACAGAAAGCTGGAAGAGAGGTTATAGGGAATATCCTTGGGCTCCACATGATCTGTCAAGTTTGGATATAGGTGTAGCAGAGAATCAGGAGAAAAAAAAATGGGAAAAAAGAAAGAAAAGTCAATTGTTCGCAAAATGACTTACAGGTCATGGAGGACCCAACTTGACTAGGAAGGAGGTAAAGATGACTTAAGCAAAATTTAACCTGAAGAAATGAAACCAATGAATAGAGAGGGTCAAGGATAAAGTATGAGGAAAAGTGCTTCAGAGCACAGACTGAGTTCTGGTCAAATTTAGGAGGGAGAAATGTGGATGCTGGTGATAGAGTTAACTGGAATAAAGGAAGATTCTGTTGTTCTTAGAGGCTGGTGTTTAATTCTTTGTGACTGAAACAAGAGCAAAAAAGTAGACATTGACAATGAAAGAGAAGAGCCAAAGAGAGCAAAATTAATGGGATCAGAAAGCACATGGAGCATGAGATAAATTACTGAGGAAAAACAATGAAATAAAGGAGAATATACAAAAATCTTCAGTAGTTTCACGAACAAAAAAAAATCAGAGCTCTGAGAGGGAGGAAGTTCATAGCAGACTTGGTATGTAAAATTACTGGCACTCACTTTCAAAGCTTTGGTATCAAGAAGAGATAAAAGTGATCTATAGAGGTCTGCTACAGCAATAGATATTGCTACAAAAAATGACTGCCAGCAAGTAAAATTAACAGCATCACCTGAACTGAAGAATAAATTATACAAAGAAATGTTTGAGAATTCTTTTTAGGCAGAACTCTTCCCTGAGAAGAGCAGTGTTACATAATCCCTACAGAGAAAACTGGTGTAATTTCCTCTCCCAGTATTTGCAGACAGATGCTCTGCTATTCTACGACACCATCAAGAATTTCAGCATTGTTAACATTTTGATTGTTTACATTTCTTTATTTAAGCATCAAGTGGCCTTAATTCCTGTTGTTATTTAGGAATGGTATGCTCCAGTTTAGTACTCCCACTAAAACCACGTGCTGCTTCCCCTTCCTCCTCCAGCTGGAGTCACAAAAGGCAAAGATCATGAGTCAAGAGGAAAAACAATTTGCTGGAAACAGCAATGAGGTGAGAAAATTATTTGTAACATCAGCAACATTAATGATAGAGGGTCTAAAAAAGAAATTATTCCAATGGAAAAACCGTTTCACCCTCCTCCCCTGCCCCCAGTAATCAACAATTCCAGATGCCTTCCTCCACCACATTTTCTCGATCAGAAGGCCCAGCAAATGATGTGAGGTGCTACAGAATATGTCCTAGCCTGGCCCTCTCCCAGCTACTGCAAATATTAACCTTTCTCTGGCCAGAACCAGCACAGTTCCTTCTCACTGGAACAGTCTGAGCACAATAGGCCTCTCTCAAAGACTTTGATTTGTGACATTTAATAGAAAACAAGGAATGGCAGTCAAGAATAAAAGCAAATGAGAGGCAAAACAAAGCATAGGGTGTACAGAACCCTCTTCCATTTGTCTGTCAGTTTTCAATTTACCAGGAGTATCTTGGAAAGACACACTTTTGAGGTGGCAGTGGAAAAAAAGATGGTTTCTTGGTGACTCCACTTTTTCTCAAGGAATGTAGAAGATGCAGGACAATGTACTTCAGTCAGTGGGACCAAAGTAATTCACCAAAAAATTACAGTGAGTCCCAGGTGTACTGGCATTCCATTCAGTAATGCCAGCCAAGCATTGTTTGGAGCTGGATTCGGTCAGCATTCTAAAAACAAAGATGACCAGTCGGTCATGCAATAAATTAGTGTTTCTCCAGACCAAATGTGTCCTTAGCACAGGACTCCTCAGCTGATTGTAGCAACAGAGAAATAATGCAGCACTGGAGAATTAAATCCTGAATAAACCAAGAAGTGGGAACAAATTTGCGTACAACAGCATATCCATCCTTTGAAACAGAAAAATACAATCATAGCTTTGCACATCTCAGACTACTGAGATGGCCTATTTTCTTCTTATATGTACTGCAGTAGCTAAAGGCTACACAAAGTCACTCAAGTAATTTCACTGAGCCCAAAGTACTTACAGTACCCTAACTGTATTTTAAGTCGACTTGTTATTCAAAAGAAATTTTCTCTTTTTTTTTTTTTTTTTTACAAGGCTCATACAGAAGACTGGACAGAAATATTAAAAATATTGCAATATAATGCAAAAAGCAGAGTGAAAGTAATTCCAGGTGGAAAGACAATGAAAAGCTCCTCCTTCTCACAGACTTCATTTTGTCACAAAAATTTCTTCAAATGTAGGGGAAATTTATTTTGTTCAGCTTTTGAAACTTTTTCCCTGGTAAATGTGAAGTCATTCACAAAAGATTCCCAGTGAAGTCAACAAAGAGTAGGGATGAACAGGTTGTTCTAGGTCCAGAAGTTCCTCATGGATCCATTTTAGCACCTATTCTGTGAAATAGATTTATCAATAAGCTGAAGAGGCAAACTGCTCTCTTTCTGTCAGATCCCTTACTAACAATTCAGCTGCCCCAAGGCCAGCATTGATAAGGTGCAGCCGTGTAACCTTCTCAAAAAAGATGGTTTTTCTGTGAGAAAAAAAGCCATAAGAAGACTCACAGACTACCCCTCCACTTCACAGGAGAGAAATTAAATGAAAAATGCTAGCATAAAGATTAAAATGTCAGATATATATTTATCTTTCTCTAAGTAGTCAAATACTTTTTTTTAAGAAATCAGAAATAAAAAGCTTGTTAAACTGATAAAATGTCATAATATCAGCAGAGTTTATCAGAGGATATGTCATTTTAGAAAAAATTAAAGAGGGAGAGACGAGAATAGTTATGCATTCAAATATGTCTTCTGAGACATTATATAGAGTGCAAATACCATATGATATTATGTGTGGGGATCTTGCTCTCAAGATTAACAAAAAGGTCTCAGGCAGGTAAAGAACTCGCTAGAGCATGGTTCCGTAGTGTTAAAAAGATTATCAGGATGAATTAACTCAGCAATTAGACTGTAAAAAAATACTCAGAAACCTCACATATTCACAGAACCCAAGGTTCAAAGAACATGGCAACCTATCAGTCCCAAATTCTATCATCTATAGCTTTTCTGTCACCAGCGTATGTCACATACTTGCAATTTATAAATACCAACAAAACACCGAAGGAACTGTTTTAGCATTATTTGAAAAAAACCCCATCTCCTCAAATTTAGATACTCTTTGTAACAAAAACTACTTTGGAATTCATCACATGTAATCCTAACAAGAGCGATGGGAATCAAAGTCATCCTCAGAGACATTACAGTACAGGCAAGAGTAGAAAACAGAATGACAAAAGCCAAATGAAACAAGAGCAAAACCTGAAAATTTTCATGCAAAATGTCAATCAGTATACACCAAGCAAGTTACTTTGGTCACATCTTCAAAAGAGGAGACATCAAATTTGATGGGAAAAAAAGTTATCAGTTACAAACAGTCTACCAAGCTCTGCAGAAACAAAAGAGAAAGACAGAAGTGTGACAACTGATCCTGCAGGCACTATAGTAAGGTATACTTCGACATCTGTACCATCTCTCTAGGCAGTACAGAAACATAATTTCCCTTCTGGATTTTCATTCTGCTGAGCACTCAGAATTGTTACAAAGGAAATAAATTATTTGATCAAGATTGTAAAGGAAGAGCACAGAAGAAGACATGGAACCCAAGCCTTGGCCAGATACTCAGGAATTGGTTTCTTCCTTTTGGCCATGCTCAAACTGAGAATAGCAATCAACATACACCACAGATAAAAATTCAACAAGACTAAATTACACAAATGGCCAAGAGGCCATCATTTGCCCAAAACCCAAAGACTCCTCTGTTGTAGTGAGCAAGGAGGAACTTGGACACGCAAATTGCAGGTACACAACTACAAGTCATAACCAAGCAGTATCTGCAAGTTCCACTGGTGTGCTCAGGAACAGCCTCGTCATTTGACCCTGTCTTCTCAAAAACATCTGCATCTCAAAGCCAGTGAATTCTTGTCGCTATTTAGCAGATAAAAATACCTTGCAAGCCGGTAGCTCTTCTTATTGACCTTTTACACTACTTTCCAATTCCCGAGCTCTCCATTAGGAACACAATAAAATAGGCTTTTAAAGGGAGGAGCGTAAAGCTTTTAGATGCAGTATATAATCTTTTTTTTTTTTTTCCTTAATGATCATAAAAAGAGCTCTGCATATGCTATAAAGGTAAAGGTTTCCTCACAGGTAATCCTTTCTCTGAATCACAGAACCCTCATGTGATTTTTCTTTCAGTGTAGCCACAACATGTACACGTTACTGCACCAGCAACATCATTTAACACTTACTCTGTACTAGGTGATTAAGAGTATCAGAAGTTTTCATCTATCTCTAAACATCCCAAGTCACATTTGTTCAGGTATTCAAGGCCTGTTCGTCGGTATGCAAAGTTCAGGCTGACTGCCAAAATCATGAACACAGAGGCACAATTTATGAGCATGAATACTCATATTCAAAACAATTATATTAGCTACCAGCTAATATTCCTGATATTGTATGTCATAGGGAACTTTGGCTAAGGATGCCAGATTTGGCTCCTTTCTGATCTCAATGGACAGTGAAGCTCCCCTGTGTGTAAGCAGGAGTATAAAAATGCTCTAAGATCCTTAAATCTGTGAGTTTATTAAAAAAAATTAAAATCACACCTTTGCATTCTGAAAATAAATAGAATATACCAACCTGCAGAAGCTCTAAAACCTCTAGGCTGCAATACCCTTCCCTTGTTATGGTTTGATGAAAATATTTTTTTCCTAATTAAAAATTTTAAAAGGACATACTACCTTGTTTGTATATTGCATCCTACAAGGTTTGCCTCAGAAGTGTTTATCAAACAACATGTCATACATTTCTGAAGCAATTTTTCTGGCATATGAAAATCTGCCTCATTTCTAGTCTTTGAAGTGAACCCCAAGGGAATATTCACATACATATCCTAATGCTGATTATTTTATCAGCCACCAGAGCAAAAACTGCTTTATCACAAAGACACCAATTAATACAAAAACAAAAAGCCCTTCACTTTTATGTCTGATGCTGAAAGAAACTCAGTTACAAAATAATTAATGAGAAATGTTAACTTCTGTAATGCACAGCGTGAATATGTGCTCCCTGGTGCTTAGTTTAAAAAAGTAATCTATTAGGATTACAAAGGAAGTATGTATTTTGTTTTTCTTTTCTGCTGCTGAAGTATTTTAGACATATTATTATCCTTTCATGTCCCATACTCACCTGCACAGCATTTTTATGAAACACAAAAACTATGGAGTAAATGATATTGCAAGTCAAATATGAGCAGAGGTTAATAAAAAAGCTGTTATAACACTCTACCAATTATTCAAAGTTTTGTTCTAGAGACCCATTTTAACATTATGCTATTTGTCTATAAGACTCAACAATTATCTTAAAACAGGCAAAGTCTTAAAAAAAATATATAAAGAAACATTTTCAAGTTCCTGAGAAGTCAGTGTAATTTCTATTTTATTTGCTGCTGCTCAGCCTTTCTTGATGACTGCTTGAACTGCCCTCACTTAGGATTTTTCTGGAGTATGATCTGTCCTGAAAGCCCCAGCCCAAGGACAGTAAACTGCTGCGAATTGAAAATTAGATGCATATAACACAGTCCAGCCAAACCACCGACTCACAAGTTTGTCAAGGGAATGCTGTGTCACCCTGCTTGGTTTGTGGGGGAAGAATCCACCATGCGTGCATCAAAGTGATAATTTGAATAGTCCTGTGCAATGTCTTGGGAAAACAGAAGGCTAGTGGAAGTGCTGGAAGCTCACTTCGCCTTTCCTGCTGGAAATCAATATGCGCACAAGTCTTTGCCTCGTGTACATCAAGCAGCAGTGACCAACTTTGGAAAACTCCATCGAGTTTTTCTGGTTTTGCTCATCCTGAGGTGCCAAACAGGCCGAAGTCTCTCATGCCAGAGTCTGCACATCCCAGTCGTGCTGCACAGACCTCACAGCCTGACAGTTTGCCTTGCCCCACTGACCCTTCTCTTTTTGCTGCCTGTGACACTGCTTGGACTGCAAAAAATGAATGTCTCCTGCCCCAAGCTGCTGCCAGTGGTAGAAATACGAAAGGTGTGCCTGGGTGGTAGAGAGAGAACAGCAGAAGGCATTTTGTAGAGAGCTCTCAGTAATAACCTGTGTCAGACCTGCTGCCCTCCACATCTGCAAGCTGGAGGAAGGCAGGTTGGAGTTTCTGAACCAGCATGCCCCTTGATGATTTACAAATACGCCAGCTAAATTCCTTACAAGGCTGCGGAGAATATGGATGCTGTCAGAGCATTTATATTTCAAATTTCTCTCAGCTATTTCCATATGAACCAATTTTCTAACTCTGGGCAACAGCAATGCATAATGTCGTGAATGTAAATATACAACATTTGCTTGATAAACAGCTAGGGAATATAAATGTTTCATATGTTTACACAAATGTATAGCCTAGTACACCCATTAGTTCGAGACATCAGATGACCTTTACGTTATGCTGTAAAGGTCAAGGAAGAATAAAAAGCGGAAAAAAATAAAGAAAAAAAAAAACCAACCAAAAATCAGACAGCTTTCATATAACTTGCTAAGTAGGACTGCACAGGTCGGAATGGGAAAACCCATTGGATTAGCCTCCTGGCAAAGAGGTACCACCCTAAAGCTGTCAACCCAAATCCTTTTCTTTCTTCCTAATAATTCCTTTTTCTTTTGTGCAATTTCACTTCCATTCCACCTCCCACCATTTCACCCAGCATGTAATCACATGCCTCACTCAGCCTCTCTGGACCTGCATTTGTTTCTATGGAAGGAGTTTATGAAGGGTTAATGAGAAACTCATTGATGCACTTGAATTCCCCTTTATTCCTTAATGTTATTAAAAGACATTTTTTCTACCTGTTGGGTTTTTACAAAAAAAAAATATTTTTTAAGCTCACAATCACCTGGTCACATACATGCAAGTAAACCAAAATGAAGTAGGTTTCATCTTTCTCAGATATGTAAGTAATAACATTGACTTTTTGTTGTTGATCAATGATATACAGAATATTCAATCATCACCAGATGAAATTGTTTTATTATTATTTCAAACAATTTAATGAGTAAAGTTACAGTATTTTAATCAGAGCAGACTAGCATTCCAGATCAAATTAAATAATTTCTATTGCTGATATAGACACTTAACTCTGTAGAACTTTTACTGAATTGAATAATCATTTATACCACAGTAAGTACTTACAAGAATCAGAGGCAAAAAACAAGATGAGATATTAATCTATTACGTTGCATTAGAAAATAAATCAAATGCCAAGTGAAAGTCTGTTTAGCACAGTACATAGAGTAATAAAATATTATGATTATTTTGCATTTACAGTCCTGTAGCGACAGAGCTATCTTTCCTTAGTTAGAATACATTTAAAGTTTCAGATTGAGATAAAAGTCTCAATTGTTATAAAGCCATTGAAGCACTTTCTTCTCTATTTTTGCTAAACTTTCTATGTGTCTCATGTTACAGAATGAATTTTGCAACCATCAGTAGATTTCTCATCTGCTGAATAAAAAAATGTAACTTCCAATAAGCTTCCTATATCAAAGAATAAATTACCTCTGAGTGGCTAGTCTTGACTGGCTGATTGGTTGAGAAGAATATGCTATTAGTCTGCAACAGAAATATTAAAATAAATGAGCTCAACCACAAAACTACTTTAAATTCCAGAAGAACAGCATTTCAATGCTTTGTTGGTAACATTTAACCATCAGGAGCTCCAGTCACGGACATGGCTGGAAAAAAATGTGACAGCTTTTGCCTCACAGACTTCAAACCTTAGCCTTAGTTCAGGCTAAGGTGTTACAAACTAAGAGACTACAAAGAAAGGAAATATTGTGGCTTTTATAGATCATCTTGAGCTGCAACCTTATGAAAAACGATTGGTGAAAGGATCTGGGGTGTTCCAAAGGTGGCTAGATATTCCAGGAATGAACATCTGTAGATGTTTCCATTCTGGCCACTTGAGACACTTGATTTTTATGATTGTAGACTCGCCATTCTGTTTTAATGAATGTGTCTCTGAAGCTTGATTTATCATCAAAGCTTCACATCCATCAAACTTAGCCATGGATCTGTTTCAGAGCAAATTATTAACTAAAAGAAAAAAAAAAAAAAAAAGAAAAGATGAGTTAAAGGGGGATGGAAAGGCACTGGTCACCCAAACTGCTTCCAATGCATATTCAGTCAGACACAATTATGTAAGCAGAAGACCATGCAAGTGTCTGAGCACAAATATCTTCACCTTCATAAAAATAAAGGTGCACAATCAGGAACCCTAGTTTTGCAAAATTACTGCTTTCCTTGATTAGTCAGAACTGCATTGCTGGCACATTTAACACGATTCTTCATTCAGATAAATTACCATTAATTTGAAAGCATAAGAGATTTAAATTCCATGAAGGAGACTATAGGTCAAAATTAAATATGTATTGGCCTATTTCTGTTGATTTCTTTATACTCAAATTGCTTAAGCACCTACAAGTAATCACAGGGAAAGGAGAAATAAAATAAGTGAGGTATAAATAACCACAGTGATACAAAGAATTTGAGTCCATTTCAATTACTTTTTGATGGTCATCAGTTAAAGGGAAGACATCTATATTCTTGTAAGGGACTAAATGATACTGACACAATTATTTAACATACATGATGCCAGAATGACAAAGCAGTTGACACAAATGTGATGCCAACTCAGCTTTTACTTTTGTATTAATAATGTAACTACTAAAAGTAAGTTAATGCAGTTATGCCTGTTCTAATGTTAATTAGATTTTACTGATATTACAATCCGGGGTGTATCACTCATGCTTTCCAGCTAATCCTTCCAGAAACTTTGGCTAAATATTGCAAAGGTTCTTTTGGAGCTAGAATATTCCAAACCAAACAATTTAAGGCTTTTCAAAAAGCACCAGATAACATTTCCTACAGCAAGTTAATCCATTATGCCACCTGGACATTAATGCATTAGGCTTGTGACTACAAGAAATATAATTAAAAATGTGAATGTGAGAAGAGAGTCAAGATCTAATGAGCTTTAGACATTGGTACTTTCCAGCTCTGAAGGAAGGTGTGGCTGGCAGGCAGAAATGCAAGGTACGGAAATCCAGGTACAGAAACTGTGCACCTTGATTTGGTACTCTATTCTGTGTGTATTCAAAACCCATCTCATGGAGCTTTGAATAACCAGCTGATTAAGTGAAGCTAAAGTGGGAACTACAGGTGGAACACGGCCTCTGCCCAAGGTGCTGTGAAATCGAGGCTCAACAAAGGAATGAAAAAGATACTTCCCAAAATACTGTAACCACAAAAAAAGCAGTACCGACTATGCATCTCAAGAGACTTTTCTGAATAGGAGTGGGTAGGTGAAAATAATTTCACCTGCCACAGTTGCAGACATTCAAATTAAATGACTCCAAATTCCCTCAATGGGAAAATAAAATAAAAAGGAAAAAGCAGTATCTAACTTCAGGTTCTTCCAATAACTTTTTCGCTTTTTGAAAAGTCACACATTTATACATAATATATATTTAGTTTTCATCTTTTGTTAATGGAATTTTCTCTGAAAGCTAGTGGAGCTCGAAAATAGAAGCAATTTCCATAGATTTACTTCTGCTTCTTTTGAAAACAAACAAAGCAGTATTTTTTCTTATTATTACATATAATTTTCACTTTTGGCTATCTAATTTAATTTATAAAAGTAGTTATAGAAGTTCTTTTTTTTCTCCACATCGTAATAAAATGGAAAATCTATTGTTTTTCTATATAGCCTCACTGAAAAGCTCTTACTGTTGTGTTTAATCAATGGGTATTGAGGCTAATCTGTGTAAGTGGATTTTTTCTCTCTTGTGTTCCTATCCTTTCTCTCTCCCTCTGTCACAGCTCACTGAAAATTTCATGTTGAGAAAGGTAAACCACAAGAGAACACAGAACATGCTCTCCTCATTATTGGCAAGAACACTTTTGTCAGCCCAAGGCCAAGACGTGCTTGCTTGAAAGGGCAATCTGGAATAGCAAAGAGCAAAGTCTATGAAGCCTGGCTCAGTTAAGACCTGCTGGACAGTTTAAAAGACTAAGAAGGGGCCAAAGGACGTATCTGTGATGGAGCACAGTCTCGTGCATGCTTGCCATTCCTGCTGCTGATTTTCACGTTCTTTACACTCCTGTTATGTGAGCCATCTGCTCAGACACCTCCAACCACCAGCTCCTCACAGACTTCTAAGCCCCATTCTTCTTTCTGCAAAATAAAGCCTTGAAAGCAAACTATCTGGGAAAAAAAAAGCCACTAGCACTACAGGGAAGGAAAAAGGTAGACATGGTGTTTGGTATGTTAAAAGACAATTGTTATGGAAATGGGTGTTCTATCATCCCAGTAATTCTATTTGTTTTTTTTGTTTATGGAACAGAGACAAAATAGTCACGAAAACACAGAACGCCTATGATATGTATTTACAAACAGTGGGAAAGAAACTGGTATTAAAGAAGACAGCTTTTCAAACTTGCACAACATCAAAATGGCATTCAATAATAATAATTTAATACTAACATTTAAAATGGCAAAACTAAGTGGAGTGGAAATGAAGTACCGAATGCACTGTAACTCAGCAGTACTACATATTGCCATCACAGGGAATGAAGGGTCCTGGTTTAGTCCTTCTTTGAATGAATTTGGTAATTTAGCAAAAAAAAACAAAAAAAAAAAAAAACGNAAAAAAATTGTGAAATTAAAAAAAAAAAAAAAAAAAAAAAAAAACGAAAAAACAACCAAAAAAACCCACATAGGCAAGGAAAGGTCTGTCTTTACCTTATCCTGAAGTGTTTTTAGTTTTTCTCATAAAGAAATTGGTCATATATGCCTTAGATTCAAAAAAGTGCTATGATGTGTCAATTTATATCCATAAGTGAAGTTTATACACACACGTGTTCAAAATTATGAGCATGTTCAAATCTTTTGCTAAACCAGTTCTTTCAATATTAATCCAGTGTTTTCTACAGCCCCGTGCTGATCTCAAATTATTCATATTTATAATACTCAATGCATTAAGTACATTCACACTTCACAGTCAACGTCTATCAGCAACTTTTCTAGAAGGCAGTCCTCTAGAGAATTTAAGTAGATCTCACATGAACATTAAAAAAAAAATAAATGAAAGCAATATTTAATATTTAAGAGGAAATCCTAACAAAGCATAATTAAAGGGATTAGATGCCATTTATCCAAAGGCTTGTGTTATTTATTTCAACAACAGATATTCAATGTAATTCACCTAATCACGTCTGTAAGGTTACTTAACTATCTTAAATTAGGAATTAAATTAATGCCATATTCTATAGTACAAAGACTTAATTAAATCATTAAGAGTTAAGTCTTCCGAACTGATTAACAGCCCTGAAGAAAAAAGAGTTTGACAACTGACATATATGCTTTGGGGCAGCAAAATAGGGAGAATACATGTATTAGTTGATTAATTTCAGTTCAGGGATATAAAGACTTATGACTGCTCTGGGAATGACACCACCATTGATAATTGTCAAACACCTACAGAATAACTCAAATGTGCTCATTCAAACAAAATGCTTAATAAGCAATCTTGAAAATGCAAACAATGCTTCCCAAATGACATTTGCCTTATTTCCATTCACTTTCATCCCCCTTGGATTTTAATATAGGTAGCCACATCACTGTAGATTTTAAAACCCCCTACTTTATGCGGATATACTTTTCTGTAGTTCAATTTACCTTCATAATTTTTCCTCTACTTTGTATGGAATATAAGAAATCAAAAGAACAGTGAAGAAGCCTACTGGTTATCATTATAACCAGTAAGAAAAGTTCTATTAAGATTATTTAAAAACAAAAAAGTCAAAATAATTAAAGACTTTGTTTGATCGGGTTCAGGTAGTATGGATATTATTATTATAAATAAATGCACATAAGATTTTTGACCAATATTTGTCTAAAATGACAAGTTCTTTTTATACCAGAAAAAACAGCTCCTTGTATGTAATATTCACCCAGCGTGGGAATATTACTAAACTAGTGGATATAAATTTACATAAATAAAAACTGCTTTAACAATCATGAGCAAGGAGACTACCTTAGTAGATTTATCTGTAATATTGATAAGCTGTTGCAACCAGCCCTGGTTCATTCTTAACGGATGAAGATAAAAAAGGGAAAAAAAAACTAAAACCCAACCAAAAAACCCTACATCCTGTCACTTCCCCCTGCCAAATCCCAGGGAAATGGGCCACGTCATAGGAGAACAATTTTTTTTTTGCACCAATTTGCAAATGCAATTTATTTTAAAGACGAAACAACTCAGAAACAGCACGTACTAACTGAAAAACGAGATAATATTCTGTAGCAAACTAAAAACCTGCGAATGACCTGAAGACAAGATATGCAATTACACATTTCTGTTTTAAGCAGAAAAATGTCCCATTAACTATGTCCCCACAGCCCTCCTTTCTCCTCCTTGCGTCTTCCTTCTCTCAGCCCTACACAAATAACTCTCTCATGTTCCCTTGGAATTCTTGGCTCCGTGCTCTCCAAAACCTACTTTGCTGTTATTTC
Organism: Grantiella picta; assembly: GCA_013397955.1. Classification (NCBI taxonomy): domain Eukaryota; kingdom Metazoa; phylum Chordata; class Aves; order Passeriformes; family Meliphagidae; genus Grantiella; species Grantiella picta. The sequence continues at coordinate 668,656 of VZRM01003597.1, read as the reverse complement.
AAGCTAATACTTTAAGAAGAAGAGTTAAGCTGGGTAGCAAAACTGCTGATGTCCAATTGACAGAAACATCATCTGTCCGTGAAGCAGTAAAGAAAACATCTTTACAGAAAAATCTTACTAAGCCCTACTTCCATACAACAACAGAAAAAGCAATCCGGTGAGCTCTAATGAAGACTGGTATCTTATAGATCTGTGACCTGTGGTTGATTGACCTTGATGTGTATTGAAGATGTAAGCTCCAAGTAAACCTCTCCCCAGCCTAGGACATTTATCACATTTTTCTGGATAACCAAGTAATAGAGCATCTCTCTCATTTGGGCATGTAATCCATCTGATTATTTCAATGTGATTTAACTTTGGCACTTTAACGTACTGTCAAATATGGTCTAAATTCCTATGACCAAAATCCATCTAGAAATTATTAGAGACAGGAATATCATGTGATTGCAAAAATCTTGTTCCTCTGGCAAAATGGAAAAATTACAGAGCAAACATTGTTTCCACAAATAAAATGGTGTCTCTTCAGCAGGTAAGAACTCATCTTGAGTTCCTTCTGATTCTCACAACACATTTACTCCATTAAATATTCCACATCTTAATAATGCTACAAAAAGCATATAATTAGCTCTTCAACTCGACCTACACCACCCACACACCCTTCTTTTAAGTTTAACTGTACCATAGTTTACATCTACACAAAATATCATAGAACCACTAAGGTCAGAAAAGCACACACTTGCACACTTCTAGGAATGGTGACTTCATAACCTCCCTGGGCAGCTCGCTCCAGTGATTAACCACCCTTTCCATGAGGAAATTTTTCCTGATGACCAGCCTCAGCCTCCCCTGGTGCAGCTTGAGGTCATTTCCTCTTGTCCTGTTGCTTTTTACCTGGGAGAAGAGTGACCCCTGCCTCACTGCAACCTCATTTCAGGTGGTTGAAGAGAACTATAAGGTCTCCCCTGAGAAAAGATATGCCCATATATGCCAAATAATATCTGCTAGTTCTTCCATGATTGCTACAGTTCTTAACACTTTTATGAGTGATGTAAATATTTTCTAAAAAATCTTAAGCAGTATATTCAAGAAGGTATTTAAAAGCTTTAAGAAGTCTTAGCTACAACAATGCTGAGCATGGTCTACCAAGCAAGAAATAAAAGACAAATAGCTACTACCCTTGTGTACAATCTGCATAATTTTAGTCCCAGCTTGATAAAGCCTGACTGACAACTTTTTCCTCATTTTCACAAAGCACCAACTGTTGCTAAATAAATGAGATCAAATAAAAATGTTTACCACATAGCAAGATTTTGAAACAGAAAATCAGCAAATCTCCATTTGTCTGAAAATAGTCATAGCACATTTTAAAATCATCAACTGGAACAGGAAAACAATGTGCAGTAGAAAAACATACAGAATTCTCAATGAATGGGGAAAACTTGTCACAGCTTCATGAGAGAACTCTAGGGAATGCTTTCTCAGTAAACAGGAGTAGCAAGTAAACAATATTGAAGCAATTTGAAGCTACCTGCACTGGTCTTTAACATAAATACTGAAAAATAAAAAAAATCCCTGAGAATCTATTATCCTTAATTTAAGAAGAGCAAGGAAAATTTTAAAGGAGACAAATAGATATGTTGATTTTTTCATGAAACTTTATGATGCATTTCCAGCTATTGAGACTCATTTGTCTCCTCACAGTTGCACAGAGTATTTTGTTTCCTATCTTAAAAACTTTTCTTTTAGTTTCAGATCAAAATCATTGTATCTCAGGAAATACACGACTGTAAATCCAGTTCTCCACGGGTGCCTAAATACACAGTTCAGGAGAAAGTTACATATCCAGTGACAGAGACGAGAAGTACAGAATATCCCATCACTCCCTTTCCAGAGATAGCATAACATATGGTTACCATGGGGCTTTTCTCATCAGCTCAGACTGAGACAGAAAGATCCACTTAGACTCAATTTGCATGTATAATATCAGAGCAGAGTGTCTACAGATCTGTAAGCCAAAAGAAAAAGTACTCACAACTTTGGGAAATTAAAACTTGGAGATGCAGACAGCTTTAGCTGATCTTAAGTCCCATGCAGCTACTAACTAATTCTCAGTGAGGCACACAGGGAATTAAAGATGCAACTCTCATCATTATCAAAGACTGCAGTTACTCAGAGTCTTTATATGCTGAAAACCTACCCTGCAGTGTTTCTAATAGCATCCATTTAGTACCGCAGGTGAAATGCTGATTGCTTAATTTATTTCTTAGTCATTTGAAAAACTCCCACTGCATTTATTTAACATACTCTGCTTTTCTTCACCAGTGGATGAAGGCCACCGAAAACATTCTGAGGGATACAACAGGACTGTGGCACAACAAATGAGCATCACAGTATGAATGCATTACAGGGCATCAGGGTGCAACATAAAAATCTTCTCAACAATCCATTCACGCACTGTGAACTAAATTTAGTCCCTGTATTTGTATATGAAACTTCCACCTACCGCTGCAGGGCTAATACATGCATGTTCAACAGTACACTTCAACCTTCGATTGCTTCAGCGTCTAGTTTGTGATTTCACCTATACAAAAATACACCATTCAGATATTTTAGAAGCATTACATGAAGGAGAGGGGCAGAGAAATAACTCAACACATCAAGTTTTAATAAGTGGCTTTCCTGAACAGGGGCCAGATCCTGCACATTCTCTGTTCCTGGCTGAGAAAGCAATGTCAATTTTTTACTAGGGAAACAATAAAATCTAAGTTATGCATTTCATGCCTTTCTGGCTCATGCCAACTCTTGAGAGCTGCTTTCCTATTTTCTCACTAATGTTTAGAGACCAATAGCATTTTCAAGAATACATATCGATCACCTTTTCCACAAATAATAAGTTAACCTACAGAGACACAGGAAAAGTGATGTTGCCAGTTAGATGTTGTCCTTTCAATGCTGACTTACACTAAAATAAAGAGAAAGGAATTCCTTATGCATGGAATGCAGTTCTTATTTCATTCTGCTTTATAAATACAGAAGTGCAGCGCCCGAGAAAAAAAATGCAAATTTAAACTCTGGAATTTTCCAATAGTACTCATCAGTATATTACCTTAAGTTGCTCTCAGATAAGACTTCCAGGGAATTTACACAGTCTCTGGTCCTCCTTTCATTTCCTTGATTCTAAACAGCTAAATTAAATTACTTGTAGCTCTGGACATCCTTCTTAAAGGCAAATCTCTTTCTACAGAAAATCTTTTAAATTTTTTTAAGCATTTGCAACACAGTGCCAAGTTCCCAACCAAAAATCTTACAGCTTACTTGAAACAAATGGTTTTACTAATAGATGCTGTGGCACAACTCAGATATAGAATTCCTTCATTCCTCTCTTCCTGAAGAATTTAATCAGCTTTTTCCACCTCTGCTATCTCCACACAGTTGTTAGTCTTACAATTAAGTGGGAAAGATCTGCTTACCTATTAAACAGCTATTTTGCAGCCTGGCATGTAGTATAACAGAGGTTGCTTAGCAGACTTCTGTGTTCTTGTTCTCTGATGGCTAAAATGTAACCACAGGCTTTGCTAAGCAGTGCAGGAATCATGTAAAAAAAAAATGTGATCAGATGAATACCTTTCAGGAACCATTTGCCACCAAATTTATTTTATAATTCATCTATTCTCTTATAGTAGGAGTTACACCATGCTGTAAGGTACAACTGCACTTCCAAGGCACTGCTGAAATGTTAATGGAGTGAAATTGCTCCCATCCATATTTTAACAGGCTTAAGTACATCAGCTCACTCATTTCTGTAACGAAACTCAAGAGAAGTCTACCAGAGAAATTCAATGAAGAAGTCAACTCTGAACAAATTATACAAGGTTGGCTCAACTTTTAAGGCTGGAGGTGAGGTTTGGGATTATTTTTTTTTTTTTTAGGTGTGGATTTAAATACATGGTCATATTATGATACACTTCTTACTTTAGTTCTTAACAGTGAAGTAGTACCTTCAGAAAACCTATGTTTTTGAAAACTGTTTGTGTTATGGGCTACAAAATAGTTTTTCTCCCCCTCTATGCAGGAATCATGTAATATATACACATACATATGCATATATATACACATGCCTATTCTTTAGCTTCCAGTTGATTTAACTAAACAAGATAACTTCAATCAAATAATGGTGTAATGCACGTGACATTTTGACACAACTTGCTCACCTTGGGCTTTCAGAGAGAAAATAATTGAGAGACTTGGGGATGTTGAAGGCCCCATAAGCCTATGTATATACTTATATAAATATGCAATATAAAAGTCTGAGGCAGCCAAATGCAATGAAAAGTTGGGCAAACACTTTTCAAACCCCTCAATACCATCAACCACAAACAAGTGTGATCTCAGCGGTAAAATCAGGTCAGGAAGAAGCTAACGCAAACAATGGGCATGAGAAAGAACTTAAACGAAATTTACCTATAAAAAAAAAAGCAAACCAAACTTACAGTGATGCTAAAGCTTCTCAGTTTTGTCATCCCCCAAAAGAAACTAAACTGTCCTCTCCAAAAAGCCCCAAACAAACAAGTCTGCAGTCTATTGCATCCAGAAGAGAGCAACAAAGCTGAGAAAGAGCTTGAGGGAATCCCAATGAGGAAGGGCTGAGCAGGTTTGTCTAGTCTGGAGAAAGAGTGCAGTGTTCAGTGAGCGTTTGGACAACACGCCCTTAACATTTCAGCTTCTGTTCAGCCCTGAAAAGAACAGCCAGTTGTACTGGATGATCATTTTATGTCCCTTCCCTGTTCTACTCTGTTCTATAGATGCAAAAGTTAATAGGCAACTAAAGATAGGAATCTCTGATTTTGCTAAGAAACAGCATAACACTAGAGGTGTGGGTGGGACAGGCAATCCTCTTCTGGATAAATATTGCATTTCTCTGAACCATCTAATTCCGTATCTTGGTTAGATTCCTCATAGTCCTTATTTTCTTGTTTGCTAAGCAAAGTGTTCCCCTGATTCAGTGGAAATGGAATACAAACAATTAGCTATCCACACGGACGAGGGAGACTTGAGCTGTTGTTTTCAACCACTGCTATTGCATGCAAGAAAAGACAACATAAAACGGACATGCAATAATTCTGCAAGAAGAGTCACCTGATATTGCACGTTCTCTTGGATGCAACAGAGAATCTGACAGTCTCTGCTGACAGTGTGTCAAATGTAGTGTTCATTAAAATAGACCTGGTTATTATGGTCTGGGAAAGAAGTGATGGGCCAAGAGTCTCAGAAATTCACATTTAGAAGAAAATGATACAGTAAGACCTGCCATCCAATTAAGATGCTACACAACTAGAAAAATGGCAGCAAGCGGTCACCTGCACAAAGCAATTCAGAGCACGAAAAAAAAAAAAAAGACTAAAAAATCAGGTAGTTGTCCAAATAACACAATAGTCCTCTCAACCTTCCTGTGTAACAGTTCAGTGTGTTTTGAACTCTGTATAGCACAAGGGCAAAATTAACATTTTTAATGTAGATTATGCTGACATAAAGCTCAAATCATCTATGTTCTTTGGGACATACGTGACTGTTGCTGAAACTGTTGAAGAACATAATAAAGAGATTGAAATAGTGGAATAACCATGATAACAAAGAATTACAATGCTTCATACAGCCAAAGCAAGAAAATATAAAGAATGTGATTTTCATCACACAGCACTCAGCTGAATTACTTGCTCAGTTCTTTAAAGAATTGCTTCTTTATGCAGTACCAAAAATCAATTTCTCTCCAAGGTCCAAAGAATTCCTATAATATGTATAATGAGGGACAAATGGTAAAGGATACATATTAAAAAAAGAAAAATGCTAGGGTATTAGTTTTTACTGGGGAGAAATATATTTTGAAATAACAAAATAGTCCCTTCTAAGAAGAGTTTGGGTGATACATACAAGTATGGACAGAAATCATTACAAGGATACCAACAAAAGGATATGCTTTAAGAAAAATGCCAAATTCAAGTAGACTCATCCCAAAAAATCAAAGAAGAAAAAAATCATTACTTTCAATCATAACGTATTAATTATTTGGAATATTTCCCCATAAGAAACTGCGGAATTAATTTTGCAGATGTTTTCTCCTTGCTCAGTTACTTTGTTCCACAGCAGAAAGGAACAACTTTTCACACAGAAATCTGTGCCGTGAACTTTGCTGCAATTTAAAGAATGACCAGGCGCATACATATAAACAAACATACCCTCTGCTCACGATTTTTAAATCCAAATATTTCGGTCTATAACAGAGACAAGTCTGAGCAATGAGCTCCTTAGAGTTTTTGAGTCATTGAGGGAATCTTTGATGATGAGTACTTTGAAAATAATGAGAGAGCAAAATTTGCATTTAGTGTTGTTTCCTCAAGACAAACACATTCCACATCCAGCTTGAAGCACTTTAAATGTCGACCTCAGTTTAGCTACTATAAAGTCACAGAGCTGAAAGGGGGAAAACAAGGAGCATTTCTTGAGATTTTGACAAATTTTCACCTAGGATGTTTGGGTCAGACTTCAAAAGGCACTTAGCTATCTAATTCCCATTACTTTCAAAGTGAGGAAAATATATAAACAACTTTCATAGTCTGGCCTTTCACGTATACCAAATAACCAGGGTTTTCTTGCTTTGTACTTTTTAAACAAGATTTACTTTTAAACAAGTTTCACAGCCTATTTCCAAAACTTTTTCTTTTATCTTCGGTGAAAAATCTTTTAGATTTTGCACTTTTTGCTCTAAGGTGTTTAAGGCAACAAAAAAAATGGTTTTTTCCCCCTTCAACTGCAGAGGGCAAAGAAAAAATGAGAGATGTCAAAGGTTGCTATATGTATGTTGATTAATGACAAATGAGAAATTATGAAAAATACGTATCACAGATTTTAAAAATCTATATTACAATTACAGATAAAAAAATAAACAGTAGGCTACCAAAAGAGCAGGTGTCATACCAAACCATTTTGAATTTTTTATGTGGTAGACTAATGGGCTACATATACTATATTTAATAATTCCTCCTTCCAAAAGCAATGGCACATTTCTCACAGCTATTTTTTAAGTAGAGCTGCATATCCTAAAGGCAGATGCATGGCAAAATTTCCAGGTGAAGCCTGGAACATCACAGACCTCACTCTAAGAGACTTAGAACAATGATTTTTTTCTCTTTACATATATGAACTTCTCACTACTCAACTTTAATTGAGAAAAACATTTCCTCCTAGATCAGCTAACGATCCAATAAAGTATACTAAATATGCACCAGTGGCTCTGTAGATACTGTCCTTGTCTTCCCCTGAGACTCACAATATTGAATCTCTCAAACACAGGGAAAAAGCCTAATTTCCCAACATCAGTGTTTCCCAGCTCCCAGGTTATTGGCATCATATTTGGGTGTTTTTTCTAGTTTTTTATCTAAAAATGTTTTGTGGTTTTAACATATAACATTAAAACATTCATATGCAACTCCAAAAGAAAAATATCTGCGTGCATTAGATAACATTCTATAAATATCAGGATAGCAAACTTAGATGAAATTTCAAAGCCTGATTTGAATAGTTTCATTTATCTCTAATAAAGTCTGTTACCTTCTGTTAACTATTAAAACTTAATTTTTTTTTACTCATTCTAACACACAATATTTAAAGGATAAAATTTCATGCTTATCCAACAGGGAAGTGCTGTAGTCTTTTAGACATTACCCACCACCAAAACCCAAACCATTACAAACCACAAGTTTATTTTCTCAAAAAAAAAAAAAAAAAAAAAACCAAAAAAATGCAAATATTTCTGAAATTAAAAGTATGGCAAAATGAGGACAATCTTCCTCAATACTCATTTGCACACAACCTAATCTTTTCATCAACTTTTCTGTGAAACCAAACAAGATGTAAGGAAAATGAGCCAGAAATCACTGAACACAACTGAAAGTAGAGAGGTTTACAGAAGCACACCGATTCATTTCTTGACATGAACTAGAATAAGGAAGCAGCAGTGCTTTGAATCTCTTAAGCACAGTCTACATAGTGTCTACAAGCTCCATTTTTGGACTTGATCCTCTACTCCAGACACATTTTAATAGCCTTTTACAGCTTTATTTTCCGATTTGGTTGAAGGGGCCACAACAGAGCTTTACATGACCACCCATGGGATCCTGAGCAGATTGCTGGCTTTCTTCTGACCTTGGGTCTATGTAGTGAGACAGATTTCTGATCCTCCCTTGGCAAATTATTAATCAACAAAGAAATTTCAGAAAAAAATTATGAACTTACTCCATTTGTCTATCTTCTGGCCTTAAAAGTCATTTGTAGAGCTTAACAGACAGCCAAATGTCTGTAGAAGTGGATGAGAGTGAAGATGGGCTTGGCCCTGTCTAGAGATGGATGATGTTACTGCCTGCATGGTGTGCCCAGAAACAGCAATTCAAACTACAGAGAACACATATAACATACCTGTTTTCATCTTTTTTTTTTCACTTATCATGCAACAGATGAACTGCATCCATAGTTCCACTTACTGTATATAAAGAAACACACACACACTCAGCAGAAATATTTAGACATATTCTGGCTGTAACAGAACACATTTTTCCCAAACACCCCTTTAGGCATCCACCAGTGTCCATTTCCCTCACAAACATTTAACTTAGCCTCATATCTGCCAACGTAGCTTCAAAATAGTGTTAACCCAGTGAGAGGTATCCCACACAAGATCCAGGAGTAAAAGCCAGGAGGCCCCTGCTTGCTTTGCTGCCTCACTTGAAACCTTTTGACACACGGAAAACTCACCTCACAACGACCCACCTATGTGAATATCAGTTTCCTATATTATTTTTCAATTTAATTACCTTTTTTTCCCCAAGACAAATAATTTCCACCGTATGGAAATTTAGTCATACTTTAATCAGATCAATGAAGGATTAAAGAAATATATCTTTGTCAGTATGAATAAGCTGGGTTTTTATTAATGCATATTTCAAAGATCTGAAAGTTCTATTGTAGTCACTAGTCCATGTTGTCTCACATTGTGGCTGTGATTTCCAACTGGATAACCTAAGGTAACAATGACTTTGAAAGGCTAAAAACAAATTGCTACAAGAATTCTTTAATTAATAAAATTAACAGTCACAAAATTAATTTGATTAGAACAAAGAAAATAATTTCTTAATTGGTCTAAAGTAATACTAATTTATTACAATCAGCATCTCAGTTATTCCAAGGAAATAAATTAATAATGAAAGCCATGAGGGCTCCGACTACCCTGCAAGATTAAGTTGTCAACTTGTTTCACTCTTTGTATTTGTTTGTTTTTATTTTGCAGTAATGATCTTGAATGTAATTTAAAACTTCAAGCTGTGCAAACTAACAGTATAATTTAATGGGTATTAATTTAGACAAGTAAAGCTCCTTCAGCTTAATTTTTGAAGCTTCATCTTGCTTTGTAACTGGTACAGGCTTGAGCAGAAGAGACACACTTTTTTTTCTGGGGGACTGACCTGATAAAATAGCAATAGATTATGTTATATTAGTTTTAGTTTAAGCTCATTGCAATAATGTATACATAAATTAAACACAAAGGTAAACAGAAAAGCAATGCCCTGAACAATGGCTTATATGGAGAGGCCAGGGTGATGAGTAGGAACAGTCTGCAAGATTTCTTTCCAGAAGCTAATATTGTTTACATAATAAACCTGAGATCCTTACAGAACAATATCTTTCAAGAAAAAGAAACTCATTGTAGCTTTCAATTATGAAAAGTATTTCATCATTTCAGATGAGGTTGCTGAGCCCTGTGGTTTGGGTACTTCTGGTACTCCTCTCTACTACTCCTCTCTCTAGGTAAACCACTGTGGAATAAATTGCCCCTTACAAATTTCATTCAAAAATCTTTGTATTACCTGCTAGAAGTTCCTTGTTTCTTCCTACAATTTGTATTTCTAAAAATTTACAGTACTTACGCAAATTAACTTTTTTTTTTCTTTTTGGGGGTAATTCACATGTAGGAGGAATGCAAAACAGTTTTCTGGAGCACTAAACAGCAGATTAGTCTTCATGAGGCCCTTTCAGAACCCACAGAAGTTAAGTGCTGGAAACACTCAGCACCTTCAGGCAGCAGCCCCAAAGAACACAACAGTTCAGTGAAATCCCTATTTCAGCTGTTTATAATTCCTTTAACCCACGCTGACTGCAGGACAACTTGTCACATGGAAGTATCTGATCAGCCCTACACTGAAAATAAACACATCAGATATATTACAGTACAGAAAAACAAATACCTGTTTGTCTGCCAGCCGACTGCACATCTAACAAACAGAAGAGCAAGTTGTCCAGGTGCTGAAACAGAGCTCCAGTGAGACCAACAACCCCAAATTCGAGAGGGGTTTTGGAAGGAGGACTCATTCTACACCACACGGCAAGCAACCAAACTAAAAGATGCTACACAGATGTTGATCCAAAGGGAAGCAAACAGACACAGCAGCCAAGTGGCTGGATGGCAAATACTTATTGCCTAGGAAAAAAACACCTTCCAAAATGCATTTTCTTCAGAACTGGGGAGGGGGAAAGGGGAAAGACACACACAAAACCAAACAATTCAAAGCCGGGACATTAAATATATTTTCCTAAGAGTCATGAGACAAACAAAACAGAACACTTAAAACACTGGACATGGCAAGACTTTGTATCTAAAATTAGAATGGAAAGAGTGCCACTTCATCTCTGAACTCATTTCTTACTGAGTTTACCCCTTTCAGCTTTCAGCTGGGGTAAATTTCCTCTCGGTAGCTGTTACAGTGTTGTGTTTTGGCTCCGGAATGAAAATGTGTTCATAGCACATCAATGCTGTTTTCTGCCAAGTTGTGTTTATCCTAAGACAAGGACCTTTTCCTTTCCTTGTCTCAAGCTCTGCCAGTGAGGAGGCATGAAAAAAACCAAAACCCAAGAACAAACCCAAAAATCTGTGAGGAAGCATAGCTTGGACGGGTGACCCCAACTGCGACCAGGGTATTCCACAGGGTAGAGCACCAAGCCCTTTATATAAACTGGGGCTGTTAGCTGGAACAGAGACCAGTCTGGACTGGAGAAGTGAGGTCTGGCATCAGTTAACAGGTGGTGAGCAAGTGCCTTGTGAATCACCTGGGGTTTTGAGTTTTTTTCCCTTTTTATTATCATCATTATTATTATTTACCATTATTATTGTATTTTACTTGATTTTCAATTATTAAACTGTTCTTATCTCAACATACAGGTTTTATTTCAATTCTCTTCCCCATTCCACTGGAGCTGGGGG
>VZRM01003597.1:644692-657345 GCA_013397955.1 Grantiella picta | reverse complement strand
CCCCCCCCTCGCGGGGGGGGGGGGGGGGGGGGGGGAAAGCAGGAGAGGAGTGAGCATTTGTGTGGTGTTTCATCTCCAGCTGGGCTTAAAACCATGACAGGCACTTTTCACCATTTTACAAGAAATTGTGATAGGCAGCCAAAGCCACACTATACATTACTGCTATTGGTATATCACAGTGAGATTACACCAGTTCAGACGTCTGATTTATCCTCCTTATCATGCTCTTGATAACCCTAAAAAGTTTTATTAAGCCTTTAGAAAAAAAAAAAAGGAGAAATATGAATTTACAACAAAAATTTCCTGCATATTTACACTTCATTCACTTTTAACAGTTGCATTGTGAAAGCAACTGCTTTTATCTAAGCCACAATGATCATGTGAACATTTTACATATTCTGTATTAGGTGCATTTCCCCAGCTGATTTTTTCCATTCTGCCTCCCTGAACACAGCATGCCTTTGCATCCACAGAAAAATCCTTCCTTTGCTCTTTCTTATAGAAGTTCTCACTTAAACAAATCTGATTTTGTGTAAGGACTGGCACTGACTCTGGCACTGTCACTTGGCTGTGAGCTCAATCCTCGGACTCAGAATCCTTCTGCTTTCAGAAAATGTGCTGCTCTTTACTACAAAGAAACCTTAGCAGAAATCACAGAAACATTAAAAGCACTCAGCAGCATTAACCTCAGGAATGCATGGAGCTCTTTCACGAGTAAAAGGTAGTGTGAACTCTTCTGAGCAGCGAATATACAGAATTGTCAGAACACATCTACCTATCTCTAACATCTGTCAGGTTATACTTATCCCCACTATAGGAATGACGAACATCTGGCAAGTTGTTAAACTTATCCCCACTACAGGAAGTGTTAGGACTATTGCAAATAATCAGATGGCCTGGGGACTGGGCACTGTGAAAGAAGCAGTGAAATTAAAAAATCAACAGAATCACAACAAAGAGAGTCTGTGAGACCAAACCAAGGTCAAAAGATGCCTTTTCCAGCTCCCTCACTCATGGCTTGCACAAGCCCTCTGGGGATGTGTGGCATGGGATTCTCACCCTCCCTCAGGCAAATCTGTCAGTGTTCTGCAAGGCTGAATGGGCGCACAGTGTAGTACATTCGGCAGTCAATCAAAAAATTTCTCATGAAGCCATAAGAAAGAAATCTTCTGATTTCAGAAAATTAGCATTTCCAAGGGAAAACTTAATAATGCCTTAATAAAATTGATTCAGCTGCAGAGAATGAATGGAAAAAGCAGTGAACTGCAAGAAGCAATAGAAATTATTAGTTTCCATTCTGTCAACACAGCAAAGGTAACTGAATTACAATAGCCATTAGCAAGATAGGGGAAATTCTTCCTCAGTCAATATAGATTTTAGATATGTTCATACAGATACATACACACAGCACACAGTTTGTTTCCTTCCCTCTTACTCTATGTACACATATTTCTCAGAGACAAACCTGAAGAAGTTTTCCGATACAGAAAGAGGTCCCTGATGCTGTAAACTACTATGGAGAATTCACCTTACATAAAAGATGGTTTTGTGGTTCATGCAAATTTTCATGTCATGCCTTTCAACTCTGAGGCATGCATTTTCACATTTTATCCTCTCAAAGCTTTTTAGTACTCATATATCAACCATGAATGCAGAAATCATGGAAATAGGCTCTCATGAATAGGCTTTATGAGCAGAAAAACTTCCTTGTGATGTGGGAGAGTCAAAGTTGTGGTCTTTCCTCCCAAAGTACTTTCTGCATATTAATCCATTATCTAGCCATGAGTTAGCCAAAACATTTTGCAGCCATTCTTGGGTTTTGTATCCATCACAAAATCATTCATGCATGCATCTCCCATGGCTTACAGGTGAAACATGTCAAAGAAAGGTGACATTGAAGGAAGACTTTCCTCTGAAACAACACTGCATGCACAAACACACACATCTTTCATCAGTAATAAAATCCAACTGCTTGGACAATGTGACTGGGACAATTAGGTAGAGCAGTTGCTGACAGCATGCATCAATCAAACATTTTTAAACAGTTAATCAAACACTATGTACAGCTGGCTATTAATTTTCAATAGGTTTCTTAAATCATGTCTTATTACCCTGTTTATAGCCCTCCAAAAGCCAATGAGTGGCGAGTAGTTAATTCACACAGCAGCATCATTCAGAGGCACCCTGATGCATGATTACTGGGTTAGTTAAACCTCTAAAGTAGGCTTGAGTGTCATTTAAAGACCCTTTGCAATGCCAGGTGTTTATTGGCCCCTAACAACTCCAGCCACCCTTGGTAAATTGCGTTAAAGTTTGAGAGAATACCTAATAACTACTTTTGCTGTGAAAATGCCAAGGACACTGACTGAACAAGGATTAAAAAACACACAAAGTAATTTTCAACTACTCTAGGAGAAAAGCTCAGGGAAACTTAAAAAATTCAGCAGATTAACTTTTTTTACCAATTTGTATGTTTTGGCAAATACAGGTGACAGGAAGAGCCACCAGGCAACGCACTTTAAACATCCATGTTCCAAGTATATGTATATATGTGTATATATATATACACAGTAGAAATAAGAATATATATGCAAATATACATAACGCCTAGTGTAATATACTCAAGCAGATGTTTATCCCTACAGTCTGTCAAAGAGTCAGCTTGGTTATGTTTTAAACGTAAAGCTATAAAAATACTGTCTCTAAATACTATTTTTTGATGTACTGCTATAATTTTTTTGGGCTGCCCTGCTGATAGAGGACTTGAGTTTGCCCGTACTGAAGCAGCACAGGTGGCTAATGCTAAGATCAAGTAATCAATTTAGAAGATCTGCCCATAGAGTATTTTTCTGAAATGACTATATGTATTTGCAAAATTTAATTTATAAAATTTTAAGTTGTATATAAACATTTTATTCATGTATAATTATAGGTTATAACATTGTATTTATGTTTGTAAACATATATCAACAGTAATCCACTGGTACATTCAGCAACAGGAATTCTCCATGTTTACCATCAGCTATTCCGTACCAAAAGTACTCTGAACTCATACCAGGGCTCACAAACCTCCTCTCAGACTTAAAAAATACAAGGCTGTATAAATTAGAGCTTAATTGATTAAAATACCCAAATTTTCAGGGTCATTTGTATGACTTAGGTGTGCACAGCTGGAATTTACAGCTTGTTCAAAGACATACAGAAAGATTTCACTGTCAAACAGGAATTTAATAATTTGTATGCCTTTTTAGCATATGATAGATCCACAAATGATGTATTCCTTGGATGTTTTAGCCAAAAATTTGGGGGAAAATACTTTTTTTCCAATGGAAAAGAAAGATTTTTTGAAACCTAAAATTTATTTCAAAAACAGATAAATTCCATTTCTAGCTGAAGCCTAAAATTAATTTTTAAAAATACACTTAAATGACATTAGTAGCAACAGAAAGAACAACTTTTTTGGTTAAATGTTGAAAACCTAAACACTGCTCGAAAATAACTAATAATCTAGGATATATTGAATCTCTATATGATAGAAGAACTTCATTTAGGTATCCCATATTTCAGAATGGCTCCTGGCTCTCCTGGAACAGCAACATATTGCTGACTTGGACTGTCATCCTCTGTTATTTTTTCAGCAGCACTGTTGCATAGCTAATTATTCCCCATTTTATTACTTGCATTTGTCTTCACTGATCTCCTTCATCACGAAATTTGATTTTACCAAGGCTGCTTTGAATTTCCAACCTGGATTCCAAGCACTTGCCAGCCCTTGCCCTAGACCAGCCGTAAGTTTTTACCTTTTCCTTCACAAAGGGGACTAAAAACTCCCAAACTTGGACTCAGCCGATAGTGAGCACCCTTCCAACCTCATCATGAACAACAAATAAACGTTCATTTAGGAATGCTGGGAATTGAATTCTGAAATGCACAGAGATCAGTGGAACAAAGCTGCTCCTTGTCACCTACCCAACAATTCACAAAAATGTACATCTATTTAACGTGACTTCTTGAATACCCATGTTGGGTCTAGCTAAAATCCTTGTTAATCCCCACATTAGATGGATGCGAGAATGTTAAGATCCAGTTATTGAGAGATGCCTCTGCCCTAATTAAGGTGCAAAAGAGGCCACATGCTGAAGTCAATAGTATGGATTTAATTTAACAATAAAATGTGAAGTGGAGAGAAAAAAACAGAAAAGAGAGGGAGAGAGAGAAGGAGAGAGAGGTTAAGCAGAAGCTAGTCACCACATGTAGATCCAGCAGCTGGTCCTTCTTCACCCTAGGCTTCTTGGTGGTGGTGATTCCTGAAGTTCTTCAAAACTTTTCACTATTTGTACATTTTTGAAAACAAAGAATTTAATGCAATTGGCTACACAGTTCTCTTACTGTATGGGTTAAATTATTCCCTTGCTTCTAATGCTAATTAGTCTGCAAGCTCAGTCTTTCTCTTGAGTGCATGCTTTCCTGAGTTGTGGTCATGCTCATGATCTCCCTCTGCCAAAATCACCTTTCACCAAGTCCAAATGGATTTCAGCAGTTGCTGAGTTGCCTTTCCTTGTGGCCCACAAATTGTCCATTATTAGTGATACATTCTTCTGCCCCAGCTTTGTTAACCTCCCCCTAGGTCTGAGACAACAAAAGTACATTATTTTATCTCAAGTTCCCCTCATCTCCTGGCAGAGTCCTTCTGTACTCTAAACAGTGTTTGAGACAGCTGCCTGTCATTCTTAAATGTTTGTAAAAGCAATTAGGTAAATTACACATCTATAGTCCACTTTTTATTGGGACTGATCAAACAACATTTTTTGTAATCAGATGTTTGGTTTTCTTTCACATTTTGCAGCTTGTTTTTACCTTTCTTGACCTTTCTCTTTTAAGGGAAATTAAAGTAACCTATTGTATGTGTTTTGATTGAGAGGTCTGTATTTTATCCCATAAGCTTACACTATTCCTTTACACTTTTGCATCACGTAGACACCAAACCTCAAGACTGCACCCAGTTGGATCCAAGTCAATTCAAAATATCAACACCTTACTTTAAAACTCCTATCTCTGAAAATCAATATTCACAGCATTGCGATAAGGTTTCTAAGTAGTATCAATGAAAACTAGTCACATCAACTACACAATTCCGAAAGCTTGAAACACTATGCAAATATAAATGACATCAAAATGAAAAAAAATATCAGATGCAGCCTTTAATGAATACACCCCTTAATGTTACACAACAATTTCAAAGTATGGTGTGTTTAGGCTAGATAGTCTAATAAGATTTTATTTCTTCAACTGCTGTAATTTAATTTTTTTGAAAATTATCTCCAAAGCCAGCATCCATTAAAAAATTTAGCATTAAAAAAGTTCTAGATAACCAGAATAAACCAGCAATTATTTAAAGAGTTCAACTTCAACTTCCTGTGCACAGGACCACGTGAGTTTTTTTGTTTGTGTATTTCCTGAATGCCAGAGAGTGGCACGGGGGCCAAAGCACAGCAGGACTGAGCTGTGACTCACAGTAAATTTGATCCTTGTTTTCCCAGTTCCTCATCTTCAATAAATTGAACTAAATTAAATCTCCTCTGTGAGGAAGGTGACAGTGAAATGACTACGAACAAACTCACTGATCCCACTTCTTTCACAGAAAAAAAAACTTTTCTTATCCCTTTTAGTTCTCAGGCAAGATGTAGTCAGTACCTCGACCTGACCTAGAGACAGTACAGAATGAACATCTTTGCTGTTTGAAATTAATTGTTTCCTTCTCTTTTTGGTTCATATAAATAGAATATATTCTAGGATTTTTAACTAAGAAAGAATTAGGAGAAAAGGTGAATGGCAATGGAATGACTGCATAAAAAACTTGACTCTCTATAAATGCCACGTATATATAAAAAATAAACAAAAGAATTATAACATCCATATTTTCCTCATAATTTTTCCAAAAGCTAAACATGGAAAAGAAACAAAAAGCTGCAGTATTATCCAAGCTAAAACTTTTTTTTTTTAGTGAGAAAGGTTTCAAAAAAGATATTCCACACAATTTTTCAGAGCTACATCCCTCAAATGAACATTTCATTTGCTCTGATCATCATAATATCTGCATGCTTAATCCACTGCTCAAAACAGCAGATTGGTTTCTGAGAGTTGAACAGTAATGCCTACAAAGTAAATGCATTCAAATCCCTTGCCACTAAAAATCAATAAACTCACCCATTTTGAAGCTGAGCTGTTTTATTACACAGTAATGAAACTTAGAATTTTGTCAAGCAACATGTAGTGCTGAGACCTAACAAGCTGTTAAGGGCAATGGGAGAATATATCATATATATTAGAATTCCAGCATTCATTACTGTTGGACTTTTCTGTGTCGACACCCAGTTGACACTCAATAAGCAGAGAGGTTGCCTCTTCCTCCTCCCATGAAAAAGGCCTGAAGGTATCTTTCTGTTGGCTATGACAAAACATCAAAAAATTCATTCCATCCCATGGCAACAGAAAAATAATTAAGGTGTGCTTCCATTTGATGGAAGATAAAGGTTTCTGCAGGAAGACATAGAAGACAGATGTCTAAAACTGCTTAAAATTTCAGAATGAAGTCAACAGCCCATCTGCGATGGGCATTCTGATGGTGCTCTGGGAAACACTAGGTTATTTATTCAATCTGGAAAATCTGTTTCCTGAAACTGTACCATTTACAGATCCATTTGCCTTGTATTTCTTCAATGCTTTTATTCAAGTCTCCACTTTCAGGTTTGTCACAGAGAAAAGGCAGAGAACACTTAATGTTCCTGTCTCTCGCAACACTCAGGCCTTTCCCAAATTTAGTTGCTGCTGCTTGCTGCATTTGCGTTCTTTGCCTCATTAATTTCTGATATCTGCTGCATGGCTTATTGAACAATAACATATGCTCTCTGATATCCCACTTTCTCCTGCAACCTTTTCAAGTACACTTAAAAAGAAAGCTATTTTGCTTGTGGGTTACTTCTGGAAGAATTCCATTACATTTGGCGGGAGTGTGAATACTCACTCAAGGCCAAATATTATTTGTGGAATACATAGAAATTGAGTTTCACCTGATTTGATGGTGCATCTGTAAAGGTTAGGTGTATTTGGATCGCTATATATAAATATATATATATATAGAGTATGCTTTTCAATTACTATTTTTGCATGTTCAAAGATTGCAGTGACCCTCAGCTATCCCACCATTTTCATTTAGTGTCTCTGATGCTCTATACTTTCACATATCCACTTTCAGTCTTGTACACGGAGATTTGTGCATTTTTGAGCTTCTGTCTTGAAAAGACTTTAACAAAAAACACCATGAGAGGCCCAGAGAGTTTAGCAACAATACAAAATATTCTGAGAAACACACAGGTGTGTTATGACTTAGGAAGGTGTGGGTGAGACTGAGGGATCTGCTTGTGTGTTCAGCAGCCAAATTCCTAAATTGGAAGGGAAAATCTTCAGTACCACTAAATTTTATGCTTTGTCAGTGAAAAAGAGTTTTCTTATTTACACATCTTGAATAAATATGTCATTAAATCACAAAATCCTTTTTTGAATAATACACATATGGACACACAGACAAGGCTTCACTGTAAGCCCTTGTCGGACAACTGAACCTTCAATTTCAGTAACTTCAGTAATGTAAACAAAAGACCCTGGGTTTTCTACCATCATGGAAAATAAAAGATAGTTACACTTATCTACTTTTTCCTGTGAGGGATTCTTGATACTAAACAAGAGTTTACAGCCCCAACATACAGACAGTACTCTCCTCTCATGGTCAGTTTGCAGTCTGTATATATCTGCTGTGCTTCCACAGCTTCTGCCCAAATTTTTATTCAAGGCTGAGCACTTCCAAAATATTTGAATTTTATCTCATAAATTCAGCGGTTTGTTATTGCTACAAATGATAAAATACTGTTTTCCTAAAAGATTAAATATATATTTTGTGTTAGATGTAAAAAAAAAAAACCACCCACCCAAACAAAATCCCTCTGAAACAGAAGATTTTGAGGATTTTGGGGTTTTTTAAGTAATGTTTTGCACGTTAATACAGAAAAGATGGTTGTGAATTTTTGTATCATTTTTGACCATTAGAGTAGAAAGAGACCATGGCCTTTTCCATGATCATGTCCTTTGTGAACCAGGATTTGAATTCGTAGAGAGTAGGCTCAAAAAGCTTCACAGCGCTGCCCACACCTCTCCTTAGAAGCTTTAACTAAAACCAACAACAAACTAACTTCCTCNGGTTGGCCTGCGTGCCAGACCGCCCCCTCTCTCCTACCCCATATAATCCCATGTCCCTGGCTGGTTCGGGGGACTGCTGGAGCTGAGAGCAGAAGAGCTGGAGCTGGCAGAGGCTGAAATCACTTAAGCCGCTCCACCACCGCACCCAGCATGCAGCCTCCGGATCTCCGGACCCCGCGCCCGTCCCTGCCTTCCCGCCCTGGCTCTCCTTCCCCAGACCTTCCCTGGACGATCCTACAATAAACCTCTGGAGAACCGCAGACTGCGCGCTGAGCGTCCTTCGCCGCCCGTGCCTCCTTGCGTGCCGCCGGTCTCCACCGCCGGGGCGAACATCCCCCGGCCGAGGGACAATGAGTGCTCTCTACACTCCCTAGCTAAGAATCACATTCAAACCTTAAAAACCTCCTTCAGGTAAAGTATTCCTTCCCTCTATGGGAGAGGAACCCTATCCATCCACACACAAAGTTTAAGCCTGATTATGATGATACTCCAGGAGAAAATGTTCCAAAGAAAAGACGGTGAAACAAACTAGAATCTGTTAAGGACGAGAAAAAATAACTTCATAGCATGTACAAAGGGTATGCAGTGTCCCCGTGTCCAAAAATCTAATGGTGCTACCGGACATACTGCTGAGGCAATTCCCATCCACAGTATGGAATATATTTTCACTCTTCCACAAGCCACTGCTTCACCACTTACATTCTCTGCTTCAGGAGTTTTAGTCAAAAGAATGAAAACAGTATTTGAGGATTTAGGTTTCCACTCAAGAATCACATCTTAAAAGGTGGTAATAAGATGTTTCACTGTAAAAATGTTTCTTTTGTGTTATAACCATATGTTCTCTGTAAACCACAAAAACACAAAGGAAAAGATCTCATTTATTTCAGCATGAGCTGAAGTAGTTTCTGTAAGTCTTGTCAATTCTATCAGCTTAACACACAACTTCAAACCCAATAAAATTGCAGCAGAAATACTTGGTCTGGTTTTTCATTTCACATCATTGCATTGTGATACAAATTCTAATTCAGGAATCCCTACTTTATTGAGACTCAAAGCTGAAGAACTCCTTGTCTTTCCCAGACTAAAGTAGATCAGAAAAATCGGGACTGATCCATAATTTAAGCTTGTTTAACACAAAAACCAAGAGCAAACTGAATGCCCTTTTCCAATTATTTTCTAAGCAAAACTGCTTGTTACAGTAATGTTTCACTGCAAAGCATAGGATTGTAAAATAAAAAACAGCAAAACTTGAGAATGCCTAACTCATTAGAAAGTTCAAGTTAAAAGCACGCAAAATAAGAAATAATAAAGAACATTTTTTTCTCTTCACTCTGTTGTTCTTTCTCTGACCTACACAGAAATACCTTTGCAGCCCAATTAACGCCACACCATAATTAGAGTGGCTATTCCATTAACTTCTTGCCATTGCTATCTCCATTATCTCAGGGAGCCTTTTCTCTCTGTACACACGATTCAGAGAGCCAGGTGTGAGAAACGACCTGTGAACTGTGAACGATGCACAGTCAGAAAAGGTTTCAGAAACAGCAAAAGAATGACAACTAAAGATGATTGAAAATGGATAAGAGATTTACAAAAGGCATAAAAATCAGCTGGCCCCTGATGAAATGGGCCTAAGTAGAGAAAGAACTTTTTCCCCATAATTGAGGATTGTTTGTGAAGAACCTGCACCATATTTTTACAAGAAAGTAATTACATAGATTAATGAGAAAATTATCTAAGGAAAAACCTTTATTAAATACAACATTTTGCATAAAAGCAGGCTCTAATCTTTACACTGCTTAACATAGAAATCTGAGAATATTCTAGGGGAAAGACCATTCCACATTTGCTTTCTTTCTCTATTATTTTCCTAATCATCCCTTCTAACCACTGCTAGAAACAAAAACATTGACTTAGGAAGGCCTTCTATCTCATCCACTATGATCATTTTTCTCAGGACAGCACAAATGACTTTTCTTGCCATGTGACTAGATGAGCAGGACACTACTTCTATTCTGGCTGTTTATAAGTTCCAAACCCTGAATTCATTACCTGTGTTCCTTCTGGGTTCACACAGACCCGAGACCAGACCAATGATAATTACTGGTATGAAAAAATATATGCAGCTTTGGCTGGGCTTTCTCCTTCTTTGTCATATTCAACTCCAGGACAATGCAAAACGCTCAGCAATCAATCTGTACCCAAAGAAAATCACTTATGATATAGAAATGGTTTAAATTTAATATTTCTTTCACTTTGTAGTAGTGGAGGAGTTTTAAAATTTATTTTTTACACTGAAAACCTCATGAACATCAAAAGGGAACATACCATATATATGAAGCAAATAATTCATTGCACTAAATAAAGTCTTAATCATATAATCAAAATAGCTATTATTAGTTCAGTTACCACAATACATCACCTCATACAGAAGCTGCCTTAAGTGCCAAGCAAAGAAAAATCCTCTAGGGTAATTAAGTAAGAAGCTTTGTAGAGAAACATTTAATGGCACCTACCAAGTTTTCCATAGGATTTCTCTGGCCCATCGCATGATCTCCCAGGTCATAAGGCTGAAGCTGCCAACCTTCTGCTGGTGTGGGTAGAAGAATCACCAAAACATCCGTATGTTGCCAGCGGGGGACAGCACACAAGGACCTCCTGCTCAGTCTGTTTGAGTTTATCCAAATATGACTTCTTAATACATCCTGTTTTCTCTTCATCGATTTCCAGGTAAAGTCTGAAAAAAAAAAAAAAAGTGGTATGCTATTCCCACTTTTGCCACAAAGCTTTACAATAAGCAGATCACTTAATCTGACTTTCCATCCCTTGACTGCAAAATGGCATTAAAACACCATGTCCTGGTTTAAAACAAAATAAGAGGTGGGCACTCTGAAAAGAGTTATCTCCCCCTGTAGCCTTAACCCTTTCCACCAATAAGGAGAAATACAAGTAGATATAAGTGATATAAAGAGATATAAGCCTCCTTCCCATGCTGCCTCAGATCTCCTGGTGACAGCGACAGGAAAAGGCAAAAGGCAAGAAAGAAGAAGAAAGAAAAAAATAGCAAAAAATCCCACACCATAAAGCAGAGCCCCTGCCTAACAGCAAAAGCCCCAAGGCAAAGGAGGGTCTGCTGGGTAAGCGTCTGAGTTGTATGCAGGATGCACAGTCACATCTCACACATACCTAAAGAAATACCTATGTAGTGTAGAAGAAAATATTAACTCAGGTGTCTGTGGGTTTATTTCCTACTTTTCAAAGCACAGCTTATGAACACATTTCTCTACAGAAATAAAAACCATCAAGGGTAAGCTGGTTAGTTTATCAAAGAGTCAAAGACTAAGACTGCAGAAACAAAAAGCCTGAGATAAACAACATACAAATCCTCACTTTGTAATTCATATACAAAATTTTGACTTAGATTTTAGATTATACAGAGACTACAAATGTGATCTTTCCAACATGCTCTGTGCACCTGCAGGCAAGAGTGATTTCTTACTTCTTTCTACCTGACAAAAATGTATGGGACAAGCTCTGAAAGGGCTCACAATTGTCTTTGAAAAGGTGGACTGAAAAAAAAGTTAAAGGGTGTCAGATCTCTGCACAGGATACCAACTGATACATATACGAGGTGGGAAGCTGCAGATTCTCGGTTGAAAAAATTTACAATGGCAAAATTTTTTGTATCACTTAGTGCATAGTTCCCTAGGCATTGCTGAAGCTTCTCCACAGTATACTTACATTCTTTTAAGTCTTGCTGGATTTATAACAGTGATCACAGGACCTTCAGAACTTAACTTCCAATAATAATCTCAACATGAAGGTGCTTATGAAAAACATCACACCTTTTGCTACTCTCTCTGAGTTGTATGTTTCTTTACCCATTTGCTGTGATCACTGTTTCAATGCCTTCCTTCTTCCCTCCTCACTATTCTCTGTCATAGACAGCAGCATTTCCCTCAAGAGCTGACAGTTCACTGGTCTCCTCTCCTCCCTCATTCCCATCCTTCCACCTCCTCCTCACCCCTGCAATTTACACAGCTAGATGCATAACCCACTTCAGTCCCCTGTTTATTTCCCTTCCTCACAAGTCTCTGGTTTAAATTTCCAAGTATTCTGGCATCTAAGCAAGACAAATCTTCAAACGTGTCAGATTATCTTGCTTACTTTATGAGACACTGAATAGCTCAAGGGATTCCTAATGGCTAGGGAGCCTTTTGTTGACAGGCTGTGGTTTCAACACCAAATCATGTCCACGATGGCCTTGAGTGAGCTTTATCTGATGCTTGTTTCATGAGGATACATAATACGAGTTGTTGAGCTCAACATCCGTTTTTATAATAAAGAGGATCACAGCCAGCACTTCTGTTGTCAGTCTCGGGGGGGGGGGGGGGGGGGGC
>VZRM01003597.1:587060-644681 GCA_013397955.1 Grantiella picta | reverse complement strand
GGAGCACATCCGTGGCCCGGCCAGTGCAGGGAGAAGTGGGGGAAGGCTGAGTGCAGAAATGGAAAGTAAGGGAATGCTTTACAGGTGCAAATGTCCCTGCAGCAGCAAACACACACATTGCTCACACTACATGATGCAGCACACTCTGCTGCCATACAAAGCTGCCAGCTTGGTCCCAGAAGCGATACACGGCTATAAATACAGCAAATGGATTTATTAACCCAGGCATACATCTCCCTAACAAAGGTGTGTGTACTTCTTCAGAAGCTTATCTGGACCCTGAGGCTGTGTTTTTCTCTAGAAAGCACAGGCATACTTGCTGGTGTAAGTCACTGCAGGGACTGCTGTCCTTATTTTGGGAGGATATGCCTTCGGATATGCTCTGATTACCCCAACAGCAGCCTGGGGCTCTCTCATCACCAGCACTCAATTCACCCCAGACAAACAGTACTATCTTCTCTTGAATAGCTAACTTACTTTATCCTTCAGACACATGAAAGAAAAAAGAAATACATTCTCTTAAGTATTACCCACAGCCGGGTTGCTGAGGTGTCCACTTGCTGGTGTAGGAACGCACTGGATCAAAACAAGGCTCTGCCAAACTCGCCGTCAGAACTGCAACAGTGTTTAGGGCAATATCAGTGCTAGCAAGGAGGACAGGCCCAAAAAATATAGAGGAATGCTTCCCTTGCTAACGTTCCGAGCTCCAATAGTTTGCCCTTCCTGAACTTCTGCACCTGAAGATTGCATCTCAACACCGTGCTGAACAGCCACAGATGTGGCTGTACAAGCACCTGCAACAACCCTCTTTTTAAAATTCAATTATATCAAAAGGCACAAGTGGCTTTGCCAGGAGATTTATATACGCTTTATATTCGTGTATTAAACTGAAAATAAAGAATGGCATCTAGGAAACAATAAATCCCCATCCAGCATAGCTCCCTAAGTTTGAAACAGAACCAAATCAAGAAACTATATATCCCACAAGCTCTTCCCAATCCAGATCCCTTCAGCTCTGAGAGACTGCCTAACAAAAGGGGGAACTGAACTAGTGTGCTAAAGCAGTCATGGTCTTGTCACTGGGCCAGAGTCAATTAAACATGGGGGGTGGGGGAAAGGTGTGTACAGCTGTCAGGAATTTTTTTTAATACTTTTCCCTGGTTCGAGTTAACTGGAAGAAGGGACTTTTTTCAAAACAGAAAATTTTAGCTCTCTCCTGAGGAACGAGTATGAATAGCTCACAGCTGCCTAAAACCTTCCTGTGATGTGCATAAACTACACTTTTATTAGAACTGGATTATACTAGCTGCTATCCAGGAGGTTCAAATGCCTAACCACTGGAGACAATCAGAAGCACAGAAAGATCTCTACATAATGAACATAAATATCCTTTCAAACAGAAAATCATAATCTACTCTGCTGTAATCAAGTCTATATTGTTGTATAAAGAATTTTAAGCAGAAGAGCAATAGAAAGGACAAGAAAGAAGAGGAACAAAAGAAATTTGAATTTTTCTTCATGATCACTTTGTTTTAATTTTTTTTCATTAAAATAGCTATATATGATAATATGTTATTAGACAGTTTCATCTCATAAGTATGATTCTAGAACTAAATAGGTTGCCTTTCATCCTCATGTTTTAAATTAAAACTTCTTTCAAAAGTTTCAAAGTGGGATTTCAGCCTCCATTTTTGAGACTAACCAATATGCCTATTGCCAGCACTAAGGGAACTGCTTTGAACAAATTACAATCCTTTCAAACAAAGACAAGCCCAGTGCCAAATTTCAGCCCAGGTAAAGATTTGGCTATCAAGGATGCCTGGAGCAGTTCTGTATTTCCTCTTCCATGTCCTGCCCCCCTTTTCTGTCATATGACAATTCAACAGGTGGTAGAATTTGTCAAATGACATTTCAACTGTACAATAATAATAACACCACTTTGAATTCTATATGCCTGCTTTGCAGTGTGCAAAAAAGAGTATCATACAGAAAGTCTGGAACCAGCCCAGGAAAGGCAGAACAGAATCAGTTTACTGAAAAAATTCAGTAAATTCATATCCTGAATATTCAGAGGCATGGAAAACATATTCAGTTGCATTAATAAAAAACAGATGCCAACGTGGTTTCTTGGCAGCATAATCATTTTAGAGGTTCTCTTTACTGGATCCTCTGAGCAGGAATTAAATAAAATGGAATAGAGTGAACAAAAACATCTGCGTGTGTTCCTAGAAAGAGTCCTGCTTCAGAAAGACAGCACTGATCGCTGCAATTGAATGCACTGTAAAATAGCCAGAAGAGCAGCTGGTAACTTTTATTACAAAGCCTTGTCTACGATCACCCTAAATATTTTCACACGAATCAATTTATTGAATGACTATCTCGTGTTTACTACTTATGTCTATGAAGTACACATCTCCAGTAAGTGCTGTTTACAGAACACAATTAAATTTACTTCTTTTTCCCAACATTCCTGAACAGCAACCCCAAAGTAGGCAAAGAATTTTTTTTACAACACACAGCCATTTTTAGGACAGGTAGAAATAAATATGACTGAATGCAGAAGTGACTATTTAGGCAATCGATAAAAGTAGCAGTGATCTCTTCCCACTTATATTTAATACTACAGTTGTGGAAAGTATCAAACCTTTCATTAAGGGATAAAAATCATTCCAGTGTAGAAACCAGAAATCTATCAGCAATCTTTGTTAAGGACTTGTTTCTACAGAAATGTAAAAATACAAACAGAAAAAAATATAAGCCAAAATTGAAATTCAGGTCAAGCTAGCAAGGCATGTAAGTCTGTTACATTCTAAATAAGTAGGCTGCACTGCAAACTCCTGAATAATCCTTAGTCATCCCTCCATCCTGCAAGTATGGCAATATTTCCCCTATCCCCTAAAAACCAAATTTAAAACAATGAGGTGTAACCCTATACAGTTTATGGATTTTAAGAGCATGCTGGAAATGCTGCTTAAAGGAAACGTTGCAGAAAAAATTGAGAGGGGGGAGACAGACAGAGAGGGAGAGGGAGAGAAAAAGGAGGAGAGAAATTTTGGCACAAAATAAAAATATCCTAATAGTGGAACCCACTGGGCTCTGGATTACTTTCCCAAGATAAATTCTGAAAGCCTCATCACTTGATTAGTTGAGATAAAGCACTGAGAAATATACATCATAAATATATCAAGGCAATCTTGCAGTGGACAAGACTGAAATGAATGGCATAACACATATTTTTCCAATTCTAATTTCTGTAGCTGTGAAAATATTGCATTTCAAATGGAAATTAATGGCATATACAAAGCTTAATAATTTACTATCAATTTCTGTGTTGCCTAAACAACCTAGTATATAATTTTTTTAGTATATGCAGATCCTGCCAGAAACTAATCAACGGGAAAGGGAAAAATGTTTTAAAAAAATCACTTAGTTCTTCAATAATGTATAGATATTTACAGTCATAAGACACAAGTAGAGAGGAATAAGGAACAGCAGGTTCTACAGCTTGTAAGGAAAGAGCAGAACTCAACTTGGAGAAGGGGAAGAGGGTGAAAGATAAGTAGAATTGCTTCAAGATTAAAAAAAAAAGTCTTAGATGACAAACTCAAGCAACATTAATTGATTCATGTGTGATGTCTTTGAAATGTGAGCTTTGGCTATATAAATGCAATAGCATACTGCATATGCAATCAGTGGAATCTAATTTGCAGTCATCTAATCCATCTAGTGCTGATGTCCACATCACTGAGGGAGATCCCTTAGACAACTCAATATCTCACACAGACATTCGGGGGGGAAAAGAAAAGAGAAAAATATAAGGAAGAAAACTCTTCTTTCTTGAATTGACACAGAAAAGAAGAAAAGTAAAGATGAATTTAGCACAGTCAGAAGCCAAAAGGGATTTTTTAAACTGTGTACTGCTACTACCTAGAGACAAGAGGATGCAAGCACCCCTTAGCTGCACCAACATCCTAAATATCACAAAAAAAAAAAAAAAAAGAAAACACAATCAGTTTGNAAAAAAAAAAAAGGAAAGCCAATGAGAGAAAGGCTGGATACAAACACACGGCAGCTGCTACCCAATACCCAACATTATTGCCATTAATACAAAAGAGAAAATCACTTCTTAAATAATACACTGGTGCATTTACAGCTTGTACCTGTGACAAGACCCAGTATGTTTTGAGCACTCATCACCTCTATATTCACATACATAAGGCTGCTCAGTCATGCTCTACGTCAGATTCCTTGGCAGAAAGGAGTTGAGCCCACTGCTTCATGTTTGCCTCTCAACCAGAAAATAACTCTCTTTAATCACTTAGACAATTATATGGGGTGGAGACTCCAAAATGAGCTAACCACTCGCTAGTTTGCTAGAAAGGGGAGTAGTTCTAACCACTCCCCTTTCATCAATAAGGAGAGATGAATGTGAGAAGACGCAAATCTCACCTCTGGGAACCAGGGCAAAACACTGCAGTTGTTTCCTCAGCTTGCCAGGTCTTGAAGTGACAGCAACATAGACTGCATGGATTGATGTAGACAAAATTTGGAATGAAATACACATTTTTTGGGTCACCTAGGTCAATCACAAAATTTGATGTTTAAAGCTATGCAATTTTTCTAAAGGCTAAGAATTTCCTACTTGCAAAGTAGGAAATTACTGACTTTACGCATAACATGTTTTATTAGTTTGTGTTGGGCTGCTCCATAACATTAGCTTTTCACGACTGCAGGCACCAGGAGCCCATATTTCAAAAAAGAGAAAAACCCCAAAACCAGAGAAACAAACAAAAACAGCATAACAGGAAGATGCTTGCTTCTCAGTGACAAAATCCATAAGACTGGCTCAGTGGCATGTCTGTCTCTGAGGCTTTCCTACAGCAGCCTTGCAGAAAGCACTGAATCTTTAATGTTGGCAAATCATTTGCATTTAAACCAAAAAATTCCTTATAATTCAGTAGCCTTTCTGTGTAAAGTAGTCCAATGGGACAATTACATAAAGGCATCCACTCTGTTTTGACACTTCTTTTTATAGAAGACACAAATATATGAAAAGAAACCAAATAGTTTAAAAATTAGCAAGGAGCATTAACCAACACCAGCATTTGTATCATTTCACTCTAAAAACATGGCACTTCTCGACTGAGTACATTTCTGTCCTCATTCAACGCAGTGGGCAGAGTTTATTACCCCATGTTTCAAAGACAAATGCTGCCAATGAAGTGGAACAATGCCATGTTGTCAAATACCTGTTTAGATTACATAAATTACACCTCCCTCCCTCCTTCTCATAAAGGGAGTGTTGTACATTCTGGAAAGGATGCCTGTGATGATATTTTGCACGAATGGAGCACGTTCATGTTTCCTGCTTCACACCCCAGCAGTTTGATTAACTAAAGTTACTTCAGATGTCATCCTTCAGCCCTCAGCTCTCATTTCCTGAAGAGCCTTTTTCAGGCTCTCTTTCTACCCTTTCTAACCTCATTTCCCTTTGCACACAGACACATGTTACTGCAGGGACTGGAGGACAAGGACAGAAGCCCCAAGCATACATTAAATTACCTCATTTTAAATTTAGAGTTGCATGGACACACCAAACGATATAAGACTTGGTCTCAGGGGCAACATTTTGCTCTGCCAAAATGTTCCATTTTCGCTGTAGTAGATCTCCAAATGGCAGTTCTAGCTCTAAACTGATATCATGCACTTATAATTAAAGAAAAACTTTTGAAGTAAGATGCAGAATAATGTATTTTTTTTTAATAGTGAAATGGGCTACCTTGAGATAGGCGTTATTATTTAAGGGAACACCTATAAAAGTATTAGACAAAAACTTGATTTTTTTTTTTTAAAGTCAGGATTATACTTCAGGTAAATGTATCCCATTGGAAGGCATGGGATGTTCCAATAGTGCTCCCCCAAAAAAGAGAAACGAGAGATTTCAAATGGTTAAACACAAATACACGTATCTAACATACACAGACACCAAAAGTAAACTTTTTTTATGCAAAGCTGATTTTTTTCCTCCAGACTTCTGCAGCCACTGAGTTGCCAGAACTGCAAATGGTCCCCAGCAAGCAAAATGCAAAGAAACAATCTGTCTCATTCAGAAAAGTTTTACATCTGCCATGTTGTAGTTTTAAAACTGCTCCCACAGACAAAAGTAAGCTTAAAAAATGGTAATTGCAGTGTTGCAGTTGTGGCAACATTCAAATTGGGGCTGAATTGGTGCTTCCATTTTTTTATGATGTTGTCAGAAAATAACATTTGGACCAAAACCTCTTATGCTTTAGCTCCTTGCAGCTATTTGTATTTACAGATTTCTATTTGAAGGAAAAGGGAGAATTTGCAAGGGCAGAAGGATAAAAAGGAAAAATAAAATGAAAACAGTAGGATGAAAATGCAGCTTTTATGCTTAGGACTAATATTCCCAGACTTTTTAAGCCTAGAAAAGGTAAAATTCATTGGTCACATTTTAGCCCCATTGTTATTCCTACTATGTTTCCCTGGTCAGAATTCAGACTTCTAATTTCAAAACTGGAAAGTGACTTTTGTTTTTAATGTGACATTGTGCTTTTACCTCATTTTGATGAGCAAACCCAAACTTTAGAAAGCATCATACTACTTACAAAAACTTACCAGAACTCAGCATCACAATTTTTAACGTAATGTTAGAAATTATGCATCAGTGCAAATCTGTGACTAGAAGTAATGAATGCTTAGCTTCCAATCATACGAATTTCATGTAGCTTCCCTTAATTTCTTCAGCCAACCTGCTTGTGAGAGACAGGAAGGATTGTTGTCTCAAAACATTTTATGTGTGTGTTCAGGGGAAGGGCCAGCTCAATATCTTTTCTGTCTTTCATCCTCCTTCTAATTCCATATTTTCAGAATTTTTGAGTAACTTAAAATCAAATGGGCTTAGAGTTCACTAAGTTGAATAGGCTAAATTAGTGCTTTGGGAAGTGTTTTAAGTTGATCGAATGCTGCTCTAAACTTTGTGCCAAAGTTCTCTGATTTTCTGGTGTTGCCAGTAAAGTTTTTGGTTGTTTTGACCCCTTCAAAACATCTTGTCCTTGAAAAAATACAGTATTTCTCCATGCGTCTAACTCCGAGAACATGGAAAACCATAAAGCCCTTTTAAAAGTTTCACCAATGGAGTTTTTGGGGCCTTACACTGCTATTGACAAGTTAAAATGGAGAAGTAAACTACTCTACTTGCTGCATAAGGAAAATATTAATATTTTCTGATATACATATGGTAATATCCGTGATTTCTAAACATCACCACAATGCAATGCCTCCATACTTCCCATGAAGTCCACTGATTCAGGGGGTCCTGAATGTCAATATTTCAACACAAGCAAGACAGACTAGTCTCTCTAATATGATAGTTACAGCAATAGGCAAAGGAAACTCAGCTTCCCATTGACACAGGAATGTTCATACTCTATTAGGTGTTTAATAGTTAATTTTTTGGCTTGTTTGTACCATTGTGCCTTAAGCTAAGGCAACCAGCAGAGCTGCTCTGTGAAAAATCTTGTAAATACAACTCCTTTTTTTTTTTAATATTTATTTATTCATATGGTGTAATTGTAACATAAAGTCCTTCACTGTAGTGAATAAACTCCAGGGGGTGAAGATAAGGTTGTAGTGGGAAATTTAACTGTGAATTTCTTGACTTGTGTAAAATAAAATATCAATTTATATTTAATTCTATTATTGTTTTAATTCAATAAGACAAATTACTGGGGGACAAAGTGCCTATTAGTGCACAATAAAAATAGATATAAGCACTTAATTTTCTAAAGATGTCTCTGCTAGTTTTCATTAAGATTTCCACTTAGGGACAGTACTGATGTTTTCAATCTGTTTTTTGAAAACTGAAGAAGTTTTCATCAATCATATCACAAAACTTGAGGAACATTTATGGCTCTCTAAGTCAAATTCCATCTTTGTAAGAAGGTGAGAAATTCAAAAAGAACTCATTGCTGATTTTGCTTCATTGCTATTTCATTTAGCCTCTGGTAACTTACCGAGCAAGCTATTAGGAAAAGGCAAACTATTAGAGAGAGAGAGAGGTGGCACAATTATGAGAACAAGCACTTTAAAAATCTTGTCAGGTATTTTGCTCTCCCACTTGTCTTTTCTTCAATGGAGGGAAAGGAACAATAGCAAAACCTTGCCTGGCACTCAGTTTTAAGAGCTAGAATTATATTCTTGGCAATAATTGATATTATAATGCAGGGTTACTTTCACTGATATATGGACTTAGCCCACACACTTTCTCCCCTATTAACTCTAATGATGTTTCCACTGTGAACAAGTGGAAAAGCATCTGTCCTGCAAGAAATACAGGGGAAAAAAAGCATAACTTTTTGAGAAAAGAAGAATTACCCATCCCATAAGTTTATGAAGACCACAAAGAACTATGCTACTAATGCCTGGAGCACAAGGATTAATATTATTGTAGTCTTTTCCAGCATCTTCAAAATAACTTTCTATCATCGATTATTTGGACTTTTTACGAAACCATGATTTTTACATGGAAGAAGAAAAATGAAACAAAACAAACAAACAAACAAACATAAACCACACCAATAAAAACCCTACAGAGTTAAAAATGCATAAGAGCCATTTCAGTAAACAGTTGCATCACAGGAATATGTGAACAGAAAAGTAAATCATGAGGAAAACATTTGAGAGCCACAAAAACCCAATTGTCCAAAGCTAATTTCTGACAACTTAAAAATGCCATGACTGGCTAATTAATAATGCCAAAACCAGATGGATGAGGCTGTGACAGGCTAACATCGTAGCCCTTACTTCACAGTATGGGCAAACTGCCCCTTAAAAAACCTGTCCATTACTCTCCCAACTTTTCATGCCTTCACTGTCAGGCACCTTCCAAATGAATGTAAGCTCTTGATGACATTTATATGGAAAAGGACATGGTTTTTAACAGTGAAGTTTGTCCACAAAGGTGGGCTGCTTACTTGGAAGAGGTAGCAAGCAAAGCAGACTACAAAATGCTGGGTTTTTTTAAATAAAATTATTTTACTCGGCAATGCAAGTGCTTAATGTTTTAAAATAGTAACAAGTACCTTGCTGCACTTCCTTGTGTGTCAAAATTGATCTTATATCTTACAGTGATCACTTTGTGTGAAAATTTTATCAAGAGAATAAAAGGCAGACCGGCTGTTAGAGAGGTTCTTTTACATTGGCTTGGGTTGTTTCCCTCATTTAAACATGTTTTGGTTTTTATTTAAGAGAGTCTCCTGAAATATGACAGTCCCTGTGCAGGGTGACACTGTGCAACTGATGACACTGAAAAGACACCTTAAAGAATACTAATGGAGAAAAGAACATTTCTCAACAAGAAATAACTAACTTTAAAAAACAACAAAGAACAGGATGACTCGATAATGGGATAATGATACACGCTGTATCAAATCTGTTAATTGAAGGTTTGCCGTG
This sequence comes from Grantiella picta, assembly GCA_013397955.1. NCBI lineage: Eukaryota > Metazoa > Chordata > Aves > Passeriformes > Meliphagidae > Grantiella > Grantiella picta. The sequence goes on along the minus strand of VZRM01003597.1, from coordinate 635,204 downwards.
ACCAGTGAACAGCATCCATTGGAAATATCTTCAGACGTTCAGACAGCTAAAACTAGAAAATTATCAAGAGGAAAGAAAATTGTAAAGGAATGAAAATCAGTAGACTGTACATACTAAAATATAATGCTGATTCTCACCGTCTAGAATGGCAGGCTAATTTTGCAAATTAGACTGGTTAGTTAATTGTGCACTTCAATGTGCCAAGCATTTTTGAATTATATTAAGAATGATCACGAGTTTGGTAGGGAATAAAAATCATCTAAGAACTAGTCTAGCTTAAAGACACGCACAAAACACAGATGACAGAAGCAGTCTATCAAACACAGACTTTTACTGTCTACATAACAAATCATCTGTGGTTCAAATCTAACCACAGGTTTAAAAATAACAATAATTTTATTTTTAAGTGTCTGTATATCATATGATAGAAGCTCACCCGTAAAAAATGAAAAGCAGCAAACACAGTTATGGCATTGAATAAAGAGCAAATATCAATTTAGGGAAAAATATAAATATATATGTATATACACGCTGTAAAAATTAAACCAAATATATACATTTCCTTGAATTTGATTGGAGCTACTTGCAAATATAGTCTTCACAATGAGATACAACCATGATTTTAAGGCATACTGCAAAATTTACTATCTTTGTTTCGGGACAAGTTGCTAGAGACAGAAAATATTTTCATTCTTAATGACTGGCATTTGGAAATGCTAGCAAAAAAAAGATAATGATATATTTAAAATATGTTATTAAAGAATAACATATGCACCAAACCCACAGATTTAAAGCATTTTCTAAGTTTCTTACATTTAAACAACTCTGGCATCTGCTCATTACCACAGAAGAATGAAAGGCTGCTTTTCTGCAATGCCCTATAGTACAGAAAAAACTGTATTTCAGAACAAAGAATGGAGCAGAGCACATTTCTGAAAAAAAAACCAGTATTTTGAGAAATTATGTGCCTGTGACCACTTGGGAACCTTCAAGATGGACAAACTAATCAGATCTGGATACAGCAAAATCAAAAAGGGATTCCTATGAATGCTGAAAACCTGTTTAGAATTAACCAGGCAGGAGAATAACAACTGCTTAAGTGATAGGCTCTGTATGACTGCCTATATATGGCAGAAGACATGTAAAAGATGAGAAATGAGCAAACTGCTCTAAATAAACCAATTCCAAATTTCTGACCACCAGAAGGTGCTTTCAGTGGAAAAAAAAAAAAATAGTATTAAAAGAAAGAGCTTATCAACATGAATGCAAATAGCTTTTGGAAATCTTTTTCACAAGGTATAACTGTGGTCAAGAGCTTAAAAGGATTAAGAATATTAATGTAAATGCATAGAGATAATTAAGGAATGCAGAATTACAATAGCAGCTTAATTCATAAGTGTTTATTTCATGAGTTCAAGGAATTTTTCATCTTTTAAAACTACAATAGTATAATTTCTACATGTATGGGAAAGCCAACTCTTTTTTCCCCTGTGTTGAAGCAATGCTAAACACACCAATAAAAAAAATATATATTGCTGAGAGTATGCTTTGAAATAAGAGGAGCAGGATATGAACTGAACATTGAATGAAAGAAAAATGTCACATGCCTTAGCATGTACTGCTAAGATTTCCAGACAGAAATTCTGCAGAGATTCTAATGCGGAGATTCCTGAACAAGATATGTGATCTCTGCAATGCATGAGATCAGAATAAATTAACCTAGGGATTCCTCTCTGTCTTTAAAAACTATCAATACAATTAATGTCATGGCCCACTGGGGCTTCATCGATGCATACTGGAGGAAGACATCAAGGATTTTGCCTTCCCTGCTCCAGAAACACATGGCATCTGTATGACAGGGAATTAACCACCAATTTCTCCCCATACTGAGAAAGGGACAGTAGGAAGGCCTCTTGGGTTTGATTCTGTTCTGGTCTAGCCAAAGCATTTTTCATGATGAGGATGGTAAGATGATCTAGGCCATATAACAACCATCCCAGGAACTCAAACTATGACCACATTCCCAGTTCGTGTCCACTCAAGAACTATTGAGCTTGTTCCCCTCATTCTTCTGATTTCTAATAGTTGCAGCCAGCAGTCTAGGTTGAAGTTGGACACTACTGAGAGAGTTACTCTGATATCAGTTAACAATCTGCTGTTAAAACTTGTTATACTATATGCTGATTGTTATACAGCTGTTTCCAGACTGGATATCTATATGAGGATCGGAAGGTCAAGTTTTTCAAAGGTCAAGATTTTCAGAAGCACCTTAATGGTTTCAAAGCACACAAACATGTTTAGGCACCTAAATAAAATCATTTAGTTTTTACACTAGAAAAGAAAAAGCAGATCATTACTCCCTAGAAAATGCATGCTAGAGGATAGGAGACAAAAAAAACCTAGGACAATTATCGCAGAGTGAAAGATCGTGCTGTTTATGTATTTTATTCAAGCTAATCATGCATGAAAGCAAAAACTATCTGCAACCTGCTAGAGGTTAAGGCTTGGGGTGTGCCGAAGCAGTTGGTGGCAGGAGGGAGAATGGGGAAGATTAGGTTTCAGAACATTTCTTTTTTTACTCTGAAGCTTAGTTTTGGTTTTAGGTTACCTGAAGTATTGTGAAGAACAGAGTTTAAGATAGATGAGATTAGCAAGACATTAAATAGTACATAAATTTAGTTTTAAGTGCAGACAGTTCTTGCAGTCCCTAGTAAAAACAGCTCAACAGCAAACTAGACTAACATGACTTATGATTGCTGTTTGTGAAACTCACTACATTCAGAATGGAAATACTTTGGGGAAGCAAAAGGCTTACATAAAGTTCTTATATAATTAATCCAGCATCCATTAAAGACAAGTTCCCCACCGTGTATTATTCATTAGCATGTTGTCTAGCCTCATTCCTACACATATCAGCCGCTCAGTTCCCAAGCATTTCCCCTATAGGGATCTTTCAGACTAACTATGAAACCATCACAAAGGTTTCTTTCATCACGTTATAAGGCAGTTTTAAGTAATTGTAGTACACATTCTGATATATAGTCTGATTATATTCTTTCAGTTTCATGATCCTCCTTACTCCCTGTGATTATTATCCACCAGAAATCACTTTACAAATCTATGAGAGAGGGCAGGGGGGAACAGTCTGTGAGTTTCTCACATTCTTAAATCTACATTTAAATCTACATTTAGATAGTGGAAAATTCAGATAAATTAGCCTAGAAGGCCATCTGATTTGTTTCTAAGATATGACTGTGACTCTTCAGGGACTTCCAGATTTCAAAAAAAAAAAATATGATCATAACTAGATGGGTGGAATAGGTACAGAGACACTTTAAATTTCTTTTATAAATTCAGTTTAAACTGATAAGTGACAGGAGAGCTTTACTTGGAACTTCTTCTTGTTTGGTTTTAACCATAGCAATTAGGAGTACTTTTGGGAAGATACTAAAAAATGGAAAATATTAAAAAAAGACTCCACAATTTTTTTAATAGATCTTACAAAAAAGGGTAGGGCTATATTCTAAAACAGGCATTTCCCAGGAAGAAAGATAACATGAAACAGCCCTTTGTCCTCCACTACCCATACAACACCCTTAACTACTAGGAAAAGCTTAAATCAATTCAACCCACAAATACAGCATAGAGGTCTCAACGAAACAGAAGTTACAGAAAATGTCAGGAGACAGCATGAACTGCAGTCAGTGCTGATCAGATAAGGATTTCTCTGCCCAACAATATGCAGGTTCCTTAGCAATGCACCACTTACAAATCTCCCTTGGCTTGCTGAGGAGAATCATAAGGAACTTGTACAAACTCTTGGCCGAATGTCAGCTGATACTGAGTGAACCCATTTCCATCCTTCAACTGCTGCTGATAAAATCCGATACTATTGTCTCCAAGGCAGGAGATGTGTCTCATCTGAGAGGTGATGAGAGCTGAGGTATTCATCAGAAAGGATTCAGGTCTTGATCAGACCTTTAACAAGCAAATATTGACGGCAAACTCTGTGTTCATCACCGGCTAGCTCATTTCTGAAAGATTAAAGGAACAGTGCATTCTGGTGATTTTTAGCATGGGCAGGCAATCACCCAGTGGGCTGATCAGAAACATTTTAAGTACCACAAATCCCTGCTTCAAAAAAGGCACATCTCGCTGATGTTGCCCTCTCTAGCACATACTGCTGAACTAAAACCACCATGCAACCAAAAACTGCAAACTAAAATAATATGATGCACACAATTGCTCTTTTGGAATGGAAGAAAAGAAATAATGGATGATCATATACAGTGACGCACAAATGAAAGCTACCTGGATAATTTAGGGATAAATTAAAAACAAAATTTAATCTTCCTACTATTTTAATGTCTGTCCTCCAGTATCTCTCAGAATTACCAATCTTTCCCCCCAGAAATATCAAGTGTATTAATGGATGAACCACCTTTTATGAGATTGCTACAATAAAAGCACAGAGCATGGCACAGGCACTGGCTCTGGAGCTTCCCAGAGAGTAAGTAACTGTTTTCATATAGGAAAAAACATGTAACCTGGTAAACTAAAACAAAGGAAAAATGTTAATCTATGTCTACATTTTTTGTTAAAAAACAATGAAAAATAAAAATCCCATTTGAAAAATTTTGGTCAGCCAAGAGAAACCTCTCAAAGACACACTGATTTAAACAAAATTCCACCAAGAAAGATTTACTTGGACTTACTGGTCAAAGGCAACTGGAGAGAGACAAAGAATGGGTGTCTCAATTTTGAATGGAAAAACTGGCAAATCTGAAATGATGCTGAAAGGCGTAGAGGGAAGACTTTCTGTCCAATTTACTAGTTTACATATTGGCCTTTGAAGTAAGTTTATAGCTAGGCAATATTTTTTAACTTGAAATGACCAGTCATGCAATCACATTTAAGTATTTCAATTAAGAGTAATAAAGAAAATGCATTGGCATGGCAGAGAAAACAGATTTCTTGTACGGCAAATAAAAAAGGAGGACAGAGGAGCTGTGAGATATGGAGTAGAGAGATTTGCTCTAATTTGCTTATCAACATAATTCAAATAACGGGAGTTTGACATCTTATCCCTCCTCAAACTAAAAACTTAAAAAATAATAATAATATCAATAAAAACAAAGTCAGCCGCAGTGAGAAAGTGAGGATTGTATGTATGGTTGGAATCAGTGCATCAGGACCCTAGACAGAAGGTAGAACAGCTTCTCTTCTTTTCCAAGAACATGCTACTCTATGCCCCGAAGCATTGAAAATCAAGACTGGAAGAACTCGTTAGCTCTCAGCTCACTGTGTTTCCCCTGATCTGATTGCCTCCTTGTCTAACACAGCAGAGAGCTTGCAGCTATTGCCAGCCTTAAGTGCTGTTCATGAACCCTTCTCGCCTTTCCCTCCACGATTTCTCTCTCACACACCTCCTCGCTGTGAGAGGTGGCTCTGACGAGCTAAAGCCCAGGAAATGTGCTATGAAAAGCTTTGTGAGTTTTGTTCCTGTCTCCCATCACCCTGCACCTCCCCAGCACATTTGCCAAAGTTAACCACAGTGTTGAGCAAGCATACATTCAATAGTTTATTGGCTGATGCCTGAATATTGAAATTTAAAAGTAATTTATTCGTCAACAAGACCACATAGTATCTCATGCAATCATAGACTCACTTGTAAGACTAAAAGAGGCAAACAACAAAATAAGAAAGCACTTTTAGAGAGCAGGTTATAGAAAATCTGTACATCTAAATACTGTATAATTCCCACAATAACCTCTAAGGTTTACAGTACTGAATATTCATTCAGCTTGACTTTCAGATTTGCTTGACCCAGGTTCTGTTACCCTCACAAGCAAAGTGCTAGTCTTAATTTATGTTCTTGATGCTCTAAAAACAGAATGTAGGTTCTGTCAAACAAAATATGACATATTTAAGATTTTTAGCTGCAATTACTGTATTGGGATTGAGAAATATGTCTGTAAATAGATGTTTTAATCTTTTCAAGTATATATTTAGTAATAAAATGTAGTCTTAAAGTCTGTCCCATTCGTGGCTTCCTCCTTGCTAGTTTAAAGCAGAAATAAGGAGTGAACTTGAAAAAACACAGCAGAACAACATTTGCTTGGATAATAACTTTCTGCTAAGGTAATTTACATTAACCCTACGTGTCTAAGTATCTTACGTCAGTCTCCTGAAGAACTATGCTGCCATCTTTTGGCACTGAAAATACACTTCAGCTATTTAAAGAGCTTTGGAAAGCTAACGTTCTATTTAAAAACAACTCTCCTGCGTTTATACATCAGTCAAGACAATAACTCTCCTCCCCTTTCTCTTTGTGGCTAAGTACATAAGTAATTCGGATGGAATTATTTGTACAATATATCAACAATGAAAGTGTCACAACATTTAACACCTGCATGAAGATTGTCTCTCTCTGCTTGTCTACATTTCCATGCATACAGCCAAGGCATTTTTTTTAAATAGATGTGATCGTGTCCAGATACATTCAGTACTAAGGTGTAATGAAAAGGTCATTGTGAAACAGGTGACTAATCACAGCAATCAGTCAAACAAATATATGCACATAAGAATAAGTGTTTAATAAAAACGAGGCATCAACACAAGTTATTTCAGCAGTTAACTGCTCACAAAGGAAAGTATGAAGCCAGGGAGCTCCTATCTGATTTACCCTTCCATGATAACTCTGCAGTGCCTGAGCATCCATCAACACTTGAAAATTCTGTAAATTTCAGGAAATTCCTGATACTGGCTGCCATATTCTTCATGCTAACAAGTATCTGATGGATAAACATGCAGTGAGTTATTTGAAACTAGTAACTGCTAAAAAATAAACAAATTAATTAAATTGTTACTTATTTGTATAGCAACCCATTTGCCATGTTTTGCTTTGGTCTGGTTTTGTAGGTTTTGTTTTTTGTATTTTGACCAGATGCACTTAGAGGGAGCAAGACCAGCAGCTGGCAGCAGGGATCCCACCAGAACACTTAGAAATCATGGAAGCTACATGCTCAATTCCTTTTTTCCCTAGAACCAATATGTTCTTAAAATCTTATTTTGGGACACAAAGTAAATATCAGACATGATTCCTGAGCAGCATCCTAAGATGCTTGATTACTTGCAGTCACCTTTGCTAAAGAAAGCGTTGGAAAGTATTTTCAACTTAAAAGATTTTTCTTTTTAATCATGACATTTGTTGGGAAAAAAAAAACACTACGCATCATTCAGGATCATTGGCCTTTGACTTCCAAACTTGATTTTACAAGGCTGTGTCTGGTTAAGTTACATTTCCAATAGGAGCAAAATTTTTGTCTTTAATTTGCTTTTCTTACTTTGAAAGTAAGAAAGCTTTGAAAGGCTGAGTTATGAGCTCAGCTCAACAAGGGAATGGAGGGAAAGCCTGAAAGGAAAGAAGGTAAAGCCCATATCAAAAGAAGAAACATGTTATAAAATGCATTCCAGGAGACCCATGTCAGAAGGTAACATTTATTTGTCTCTGCTCTCCTTACAGCTGATAACCAATGTTGTGCATGAGAACTGCACATTATTTCATTGATGCAGACCTGCTCTGCTGCTGTGTGCCCAACTGGTTTTAATAAGATCATGCAAGTCTGGATATAATCACCTGAAGAAAGAGGAAACATGCAATCCGACACAAAATGTAAGGATGTTTAATGAGATTTTGGTAATGCATTTTCTCAACCTTAGGAGGCCAAGGTTCTTTAAAGTAATTTTTCACCCTTTGAATGTACATACTGCAACTTATTACTAGAAAGCAAGATAGGGGAATCTTATTTGATACACTTCATTGTACTTTATATTAAAATTCAGGAATTCTAAGCCTTTTTAATGCACAGAAATGTGAAAGAATTTACATCTTCTACTTAGTAATCAGCCATGTTATTGTCTGTTACCCTTAGCTGAATCTGATGTCAGAAGCAATACTTTTGTCAATGAATCACTGGGGATGAAACCAGCAGTTTTTACTCATGCAAAACCACCACTGACCCCAATGTCTAGAAACTGCTGCACAACAAATATGCAAAGCTACACAGTTATCTCAGACCTTTGCCAAAATTAGGCCCAAGAAGAATACTTACTTATTTTTCCATACACATGATAGCAATCTCACTATTTTTAAACACATTTAAGATATTAAATCCTTTATTATCAACATTAAAGGGATCTTTGCTTAAGTTAAATTGTTCTCTTCATACTGACTTTCTAATCTCACTTAAGTACTTTCTTCAATAAGCTCTCTATTCTTAGACTTTTATGAGGTAATAATTGATACCACCACAGCATTTCGCACAGTTTAGCATCATTTCCCCAAAAATCCTCATCTTGAAAGAACGACAGAACTGGCTTCATTTACAGCGGATTGGAACTGAAGGATGTAAGGACAGCAGCATGTGAGAAATATAAATAATTACTTTTTATTTTGTGTCTCATACTAGAAAGTGCTATTAGTCCTCCATCATTTATACTATTTATTTTTTTTAGACAAATATTTTCCTGCAGCTAAAAAAAAAGGCAAATCCTGGCCACAGAAACAAGAAAGAAACACGTAACACACAGAAATCACCAAAATAAGTAGAGTTTAGAAGGCCAAGGCACATGTTCCAACCCATGGAAGAAGAAAGGATGGTCACTGTTACTGATGTAGGTGTGCTTCTTTTCAGTCAGGTCAAGGGAAGTTTTATTTCCAAAAAAGCTTTTACAAGAAGAGATCAAATGGACATATTTTCAAAGCAATATATGTGGAGGATCAAGGGAGACCATGGAGCTTTGAAAACGTTCCTAACTCACAGATTCTATTTCTGATACAATGATTTTATTTCCTTCTTTCTCATGTCTGAGCCTTCCTTCTCCCTGTTGTTCCAACCCCTCCTTTATCTGGATTCTCTTGCTGCACATTTTTCTCCCCTACACCAATTTGGAGTGACTCATGTCCCTGTTGCCTCTTTCCTCTCTGTTTAATCTACCCACTGGCAGCTATGCTGTACTTCTTAAATTGTCTGTGTTGTTCAGCATTTAAAAGCACGTCCAGATTCATGTTTCATACAGGGGGGTCCAGTAGCTGGAGCCAAAATGAAATCCCCCTGAGAAGGTCAGACATTTCCAAACTAGTTTATCTCTAGTGACTTCCCAATACTCTGCAGGGTGGCTCCAGCTGGCTGTCACAGTGCAAGTTGTTAGCACTGAACACCATTACAACAAAGGAATACAACAGAGTAATTTTTTTTCCCCCACTGTGGTAAAATGAATACATCTCAATTGCATTTTGGAAACTTCATAAAGCAAGTAGCAAAATTCCCACTACTCATAATCTTTCAAGTTAGTTGGCTGCCTCGTGACAACCAGGCTTTTAGTTTAAGTTTCTGTTGTTATCTATACATCTCATATGGATTGTTAATTCAAGCTATTTTTTTAACTTTAAAAAGGTATTTCCAGGGTTAATTATAACATTCAAGTGGCCAGACACAAAAGCATCAGAATTAGAACCTCAGTAAAGCTTTGTATGTGTAAATGTGCTAGGCTTGAAGGTTGCTTCAAAACCACAGAACAGAATGGCAAGGCATCCAGCATCCTAAATCATGATGTCTCAGTTCAGAAAGTTACTTCTCTTCCTGAGCTTTTTGGGAGAGATGATGATTCCTTCTGCACTTCAAAAAACTACATTTCCTCACCGCAGGAACGAAGGTGAAAGGATGAACGAGCTGGAGCAGGGAGAATTTAAATCAAGCACCAAAGTCTATTTCAAAAGGCTTTTAAATCAAAACAGTTTCAGTGCAAAATGGGGCTTTGCATAAACCTCTGGTGAACATCTGAATGCTGCAGTAGGTTGCCTACACATACAGAAATGGGTAAACTGAAGCTTTCACAGCAGTTTTAATTCAAATGTTTCACACCCCATTTCTAGAGGCTAGACTGCACAGCAAGGTTACTCAGTGCTTTTTTCCCCACTTCTGCAACAGCCAAAATCTATCATGCTGTAATGAAGTAGTCATGCTCCATCCATGGAGGTTTTAACTCACCATACCAATGCTTCCTGCTTTAAAATTCTGGATGGACAGCATGTCAGAGCCCTGCTTGGTCAGCATCTCAGCTGACAGAATCGTATTTTAATCGGCAAGAACAATCTCTGGGATGCTATACCTTTCTTCCAAAAGGCTATGACTAAACAAGAGCATTTTTACTCTAGCTTAAGCATGTCCACTGACAGTTTTAGATTCTTCCACCTGCTTCGTTAAGATCTGCTGTTCCCTTCACAGAAAAGGCAGAATCTGAACAGATCTGCACCTTCTCCTTTCCACTGTTCCTCTCCATGCACTAGGAACAGGCAGTTTTATACAGTGTTTTGAAACAAAAACACTTTTGAAGCATTCTACAGTTGGTGAGACTCTGAACTGAAAACATGGAACAATTTCTGAGGAAACCACCCATCTCTTCCAATTAAAATTCAGCAACAATTCATTTTGGAATAATGTCAAAGACCCAAACTGATAGGTTTTCTCCATCTGTAGACAGCATGAACACAACATAAATCTGTTTATTTGGCTGACTCTAGATCTTTCTTTTTTAGAACAATTATTTCTTTTTTTACTTAGTCCTTCCTTTATCTTAAAATGGTGCTATGTTATATCACCAGACTGATGGAATGTAAGAACATTCACTGTAGCTAAGAACTTCTAGAAATTTACATTCCTTTAAAAGAGGTGAGGAATCAGGCTCCAGAAAATAGGAACTTCAAGTTTTATTATAGGTCTAATTTTATCTGCAAATCACATTTTCATTTCTATTTATCTAAAAATTTTTACATATCTAGACGATGTATATTTTCCCAATTATCACGCATCAGTCAGATACAGAGACAAGAAAAAGGTTAGGTGACATCTAGATTAAAGTTGTGTAAATAATTCATTCTTAAAATTGGTGCTTGATCAACTCAAAAGCATCATTTGATCTTCTCGGGGAACTGAACAACAGAAAAGTAATTTTAACACTAAATTAGTTTAAATATTTTTGAAGTTGTAATCTTTTCAAAGAAAACTTCACAGGAAAAATAATGTCATGTATCATCTCATATACCTCAGAATATTTAAACTTTCAGGAGAGAGGAACAAAGAATTATTTTGCATATGAACCTGAAAAGCAAATACTTGTTTAACTCAAAGGCATTTTTTTACAGAATGATCCTCTAAAAAAAGATTACTTGGTTCCAAGAGGGAAAGTTCACAAATCAGGATCAGTTCACAAACATACAGATTAGAATCTCAGAATTGAAAAACCATGGGATATGAAGAATTAAAATAAAAACAAACAGCTGCTGCATGAGATCAGGAGCTGTTCCTATACCATCAAGTTATGTTTTTCAAGCTTTTTTAATTTAAGTCATATTAATAATTGAGAGAAATTATAGACAAATACTTGACTGCAGATTGAATATAAAGAGTCCACTCAATATATATCCACAAATAACAAACAATATTTGTCTAATTTGCAGACCACAATTATCTATTTCTACAGCTGTATCCAAAATATATTAACTATAACAGATGATTTGTAAAGAAGTTCTGAAGCTCATTTCAGTCACAAGAATATTTTCCAAAACCCACTTTCAGAATCCTGTCAACATGAAGATATATAAAAATTATCCATAATTAATCTGTATTTAGCTTTAAGCATTTAAATACAAATATTTTATAGTACAGCAGGTGTACAGTATAGTAAAGCAGGTCCTCTAAATGGAATATGTTTTAATTCAGTCAAAGGTATACATCTAGGGTAAAAAATGCAGATTGTTCTGTTGCAAAGAGTTTCATGTACATACTAAGGAGTGAAAGGTCATTTTATCTCCAAATACAGTATCACTTGGGTCAGTGCTGGAACACAGCTGCTCCTCATACCTTGAAAAGTGCAATGAAAAATTGAAGGACGTGTTAAAGAAGAAGGAGCATCAAAAAATATTCAAGGATTCAACAGAAGATCTTAAAGTGAGAGAGTGAAACAGCTCAAACTGTTTAGATTACCAAAACGAAGCCTGAGCAGTAACTTGATTACAGCGTGTAAGAACATTCACGGGTAGAAAGCATTGGGCACTAAAGTGCTCTTCAAATGTAGCAAAAACCCAGCATTAAAAAAAAAAAACCACCCTTGACATTAAATGCAGATAAATTCAAATTAAGAATAATCATAAATATTTAACAGTGATGGTAATGAGCCACTGGTACTACTGACGCCATTGCTTTTTTCTCAGTATGAAAAGTTTAAACCTGTTGCCATTTAGAAACTATACTTCCCTCAGACAAATCCCTGGTTTCCAAGTGGAGACATCTGGAGGAAAGCTATGAAATAAGAGGGGACAAACTGAACTTGCTTGCCTCAAGATCAACAAAACATTCTGGCGTTCATCCTAAGAGCTCCGTCAGATGTTGATACAGCTTTCTCAACAGCCTCTAACAGAACATGTTCATTTCAAACATTTCATTTCATTGTCAAAATAAAGTTCAATTTTCCACTTCTGCAGGAGAACTCTGTGAAACCTCCTGGCATTCGCTGGAACAATGTACATGGGCAGTCACACCGGAAACCTAATGGCATTATTCAAACGAAACATCAAATAGACACACCTTGCCCAACAAGCCAACTCCAGCTCTGCAGTTACTGCTCAGCAACAGCCAGAACACTGGTTTAGTCACAAATCTGAAACACAGCACCATATGGGACCGCTAGGAAGAAAATGAACTCCATCTCTGACAGGTGCATTTAGTCTTCAGCAGGCAAGAGCTGGAAATCACCACTCCAGCTGCTGAGGGCTCACCAAGAGACACAGCTGTACTGCACTGAAAGCAAGAAATAGGCCAGAGCAGAAATAAAAGTTATAAAATACAATAATATCAGGAATTATCCAGAAGAAAATCTTTCTCTTGACCTTCCCAACAACAAATCAGTCACTCTTGTTCTGCTATGGCTTTGAATTGAAAAAAGGTGCAGAAGGGAAGATGAAAGTAACTGAAATTCCATATATTTTTCATCTCTGTCATACCTGCACACAGCCACTCCATCAGCAACTCCTGATTTTCTCCCACATGAAACCGACCATGAAATTTTACTTTCCCTCAAACTCCTGCAACCACATTTGGCAGGTTTTAATACAAATCCATATGGCCAAAATATATTACTGCTGTTCATCAGATCTGCGACCATTAAAATTATTCTCCCATAAATAAGAATAAAGACTCCCTAGACAGGACAGGAACATCCTTCTTGCCTGTGCTATGTGCCTTTTGCAGACTAAGAAAGGATTTCACTTCTCCTCTAGCTGTCAATCTGGTTCTCTTCACAAGCATTAACATTCACTGTAAAGACTGAGTAATAAGGATTGCTGACCCTTCCACGCTGATAAAAATAAATAAACGTCAGTCAGACACCAGTTTAGTCACACAGGTACAGTAAACGTTTTTCTAAACACACTGCAAAGATTTATTCTTCAAGCTCATCTGAATTCAAACAGAACAGAAATCAAATGTCACCCTGCCACACTAACATCCATCAACCACAATGATTACATCTACATCAATCATTTGATATAATAGGAGTAAAGTCATTATAACACAACATTGTCAAAAGATCTGGAATCGGTCTTCTGTTTTGTATTCCGTCATATAACAGCTACAAGATTATTTCAAAAACCAGCAGTGTCTGCTTTGAAAACATAAGACAGTTTGCTTCAGCATTTTCCTGGCAGCAGACTGTTAATCAATGGCAACATGCTCTATGAAGAACTAACATTACTGATTTGAGCTTTATAAAGGAGGGGGCATCGCACTTTCTGTTACATCTATTTTAAAAGTAGAGCTGAAAATCTAACAATTGCCTGACTTTTACATGTACAACCTGCAACTTATCTGAAAGCAACCCTATCACTCAACAGAAGTGTTGGTTACATCAGATAGTTCAGTAATTTCATTCCTTTACTTTGGCAGTCCCATTGCCTTTGTCTCCTCCTGTGTCTAAGTTAGCCTGAAACACCTCACTGTTCATTGCCAAGCAAAGGTGCTCTGAAAAGGGTAGTGCTGCTTGAAGGTTACATTTATGAAAATAGCACCAGCTAGTAATTCAGAATGTGTTCACCTACTGCATTGGACCATGCATTTTCATTTCCAGACTGGACCAGTGTCTGATGTCTGGTAATGCTTTGTAGTGCTAAAAGATAGTCAAATATTCTGCATTAAGACTGCGTTTGTCACACTCCATACTGCAGACAGACAGAGAGGAGCAAAGACCATACCAGAAACAAGAGAGTACCAACACAGAAAGTGTTCCCTTTCTGGACATCATGGATAATGTCACAAAGGCATTTTGCCATTGCAACTTCAGTAAAAGGAAGCTCCTACTCAGAGTGACCTTTCTGTGCATTGATCATTGCAGTGAACACGAAATCCCGTAACCGCAGCAAAAATTATGCTTCCTTTGCATGACAGGTATTGCATGAAAAATTATGAAGGACTGAAAAACAATACTTAAGATCCACCACTATGAGGAATGAAGACAACAGAGACCTTATTCCACTTGTCTTGGAAAGCAGAAATATAAAGAAAACCATTTAAGGTTAAGACCAAACTAACAGGTCAGAGCAGAGGTGCAGAATCTGACTTTATCAGTCTAATGAAGTTTTTTGCAAATACTACTGCAAGCAGTAATAGTTTTAGTCAGATGCAGCTGTTCATAAACTCAATTAATACACTTAGAGATTTTGAAAGAACTTATCACCTGGCTTCCTCCCAGGCAATTTGTACCGTGACCCTCACTGGTCATTGCTCATTTATTCATGACCAGAATCATTCATGACTGAATCATCAAGAAAACAGGATCCTATATCAATATGTAAACTTTGAGGAGGTTGAAAACAGCCTTCATCAATAAACCTGACTCGGTGTCTTCAAAAACCTGAATCTCCAGTTATAGCCTCTGCTGCTTTTGCTTCTAGACAGACCTCTCTGTCTGGTCAAGAATGTGATCTAGATGCCAGCTCGGCCTTAGAACAACTTTCTTGAATAATTACAGTACTGCAGCAAACTTGTCTGTGACACTGTTTCTAATAAATAATTACTTAGATCATGCTTACTGATCGTAATTTTGTAAAAAAATTTTGTAAAAAAATACATAAATATATTTTCAGACATGATGCTTTAAAAGGATACTAGTTGCATTTACTAGGTGCATGTTTAGCTGGCTTATAAATAAATGACAATTCCTTTAGTATAAGTTCATGTTTGCAATAAGTACACTGCATTACTCTCTTAAGAATAATAATAATAATAAAATCCATCACAGAAACACCCCCACTAATTTAAAACTCAAATAAAACAGTTTTTTCAAAAGGCCATGATACTGCTAAATAATTGATCATAATTTCCAAAATTATCAAATCGCATTTTAATAGCTGTGCTTCCATTATTGAACAAAGTGAATCTTTGCAAATTGTTTTACATATTTATTATGACAGTCATATTCTGCATGTAAACAGCAATGGAAATATTACATATAATTCCAGAGAATTACCGAAATTTAAATGGCAACAACCATATATTTACTTGGCATTTCAGTGAACATTAAGGTTTACGGTTCCGAGTAAAAAATTGACTTTGGCTTTACTTCAGTCAATATTTATTTCTCTGTTCGATAAACATTGATGTTTGCCTCAAGAGAAGTCAATAGCCTGTTAATGTACATTACTTGAATAACATCTGGGAATTACTAAACAAATGACTCAAATTCAGGGGATCAAAGATAGTGGGACCAAGAAAGACTTACAGGGTGTTTGTTTAAAGCTGCAGTCTTAGCAGAACTAGCAGTACATGATGTGAAACAGCCCTATGAACGATCCCTCCTTTAATCTTCACCACGCTGGTATTGCAGTCAAATCCACCTTTGGTACAATCCACTTCAGAAATGTTTATGTGCAAATACTTCAGCCCCTTTGTGCCCTTCTTCAATGCTGCCCCAGCCAGCCTGTCCTTGGAACATGCTTTGCTTCAATCATGCAGATTGTAAACACATTCGTATATTTTCCTTATTTTCCTTATTCCTATATATCCCAGATTGTCACTCATGTTTTATAGTGGACTCTTCAAAAGTTCTTAAATTTTTGAAAACTTCAAAAGTTCAGAACTTTTGAAAAGCTCTTAAACTTTTGTAAACCCTTTTACAATACTCAGAATTTTGACTGGAAGTTCACACTACCAGACATTCTCAGTAGGGCTACTTTCCCACATGGTCACAATATTTTAATGCTAATAAATTTCATCATAGTTTGCTACTCACATGAGGTAACACAGCAAAAAGAATCACCCAATTTCAGGTGGAAAAGAATGAAAATACTTGCTGCTTGTCTCAGATCTTGGTAAACCTGTCCTTTAATGGACAAAGTAATATGAATAGCTGAATGTATGAAATTTTGTCATCATATTAAATATGAAAAGGCCCACTGTAATGATAAACCTTAGCAACCTGTCATAAAGGGAGTGATGTTAACAAGCCTACGTAAGAACATGTGATCAAACTTTAGAGAGCAAACTCTGCATTGTCTGTATCTTTTTTCCTGCTTGAGGACATCAGCCACAGTTGCATGGCAGATGACTGAATCAGCAGAGAGAAAAATACAGCATTACCATATTGCATCAAGTTAGACATGAAAGGCCACTTGAGATGAAAAACCCTGAACATCTCTAAAAACCTTACAAAGCTCCTGCTAGAGCTTTTGGTGAGAGAACTCATGACTTCATATGCAGCATTATCATCTGCTCATGACAAAGTGGGACCTTAAAATGAAGATTGAAAAAAAATATTAAATTACATAACTCCATAAAAAATTTTAATTTAGGAGTATTCCAGTCCAAGAGTGGGGGGAAAATAGATTTTTTTTTTCTGTTCATTTAAGTCCACAGAGAAACATCGTATTTCCTGAGGTCCAAATTTTATGAGAAAAAAATACCAGAAACTTTAGCTACTGCATTATACTTGCACATACCATTAATATAAGCTGCAGGAAATACTGTTTAAAGGTCAGGTTATTCAGAGCAAAATTATCATAAATAAGATCAAAGATTATAATATCTTT
Source organism: Grantiella picta (assembly GCA_013397955.1). Classification (NCBI taxonomy): domain Eukaryota; kingdom Metazoa; phylum Chordata; class Aves; order Passeriformes; family Meliphagidae; genus Grantiella; species Grantiella picta. The sequence goes on along the minus strand of VZRM01003597.1, from coordinate 618,064 downwards.
CTGAAAATTATCACTGGAAAGGAAACATATGTACGAAAAAGACGTACCACCTTGAACAATTAGCTGCCAATTTCTGTTTGTTAGCTTCCTTGGATGTTTTCAAGCAACCCATTCTTAACAGACAGATGGGGAAAGAGATCTCATCTTGGATATCAAAACAGTTCAAGGGCAGCCTTAGCACTTTTGAAGGAAGAACTTCACTGGAGTCTGAATTTGAATGTTCACCTTGATACCTGTAACAAGCTTTTACCACTTCAGAGAAAAACAAAAAAAGGATCGTTTTGCTAAACTTTTAGTGCTTTCAGCCTTCTCACAGAAAAAGGACCAGCTGGCAAGAGAGACACAGCTATCATTGCATTCTTGTGTTGAGCCCTGCTGCAAGTAAATTTAGCAAAAAGGCAGGATTTGAGGGATTACATGGCAGAGCTCCCGATGAACTCCAGATAAAAGCAGAAGCATCGCTGGTAAGGGATGGGGCAGTGAGACAAAGATGGCAGCAGCACTGGCTGTGCTGGTTTGGTTCTCTGTACAGCTGTTGACAGATTCTCAGAGCTGTCAATCCAGAAGTACCAAACCTTTCACAAGTCAACCCTTAACCTCATCTTTCACCTACCAACCTTTCTCAAATACTAAATTCACATTAAGTACATTAGGAATGACAATAACCTTCTATTCTAATAACAAGAAACTGCCAATTAAGCCCATAATGTATGGACATCTTCCCCTTACTTGCCCTTTTTATGCAAAATAACAATGTAGGAGGTTGCATGCAATACCAACATGTCCATCATTTTAATTATTTCTGGATATTTGTCCATACTGCATTAGATTACAAGAGTCCAAAAACTGATTTATTCACCCACTTGTAAATTGCATCTTAATGCATTCACAACTTGTTAACATTCATCAATAAAAGACTTAAATTAGAGTTCTTTCCCAGTAAAAATAAGCTATCTTCAGAAATTATGAAGAGGCACAGTTAAATGCAATTTTTATATATTTATTCTGTAGTTGCATGCGTGTGTTCTGCAAGACTGTAAAAAATGTTAGTGAAAGCTGTCCAAACCTCCTACAGTGCAGCCTTTTGCACTTTCTAAATAACTACCTCCTAGTAGTATTTCGGTACTCACTGCAAGCTGGTGACATGCTTGTGATTAAAGGCAATTAAAAAAATCAAAATACACAAAATGCTTAAAGATACAGATTTGATACTTGGTAATTTTATATTATGCTGAAGACTTATTTTATGCATGTCAAGATTTTCCACCTGTCTGAAAAAAAAAAATCAGTATAATACAAAAATTTTTTGAAGGAAAATATTTTTTACCTTTAAGACTGTCAACTATTGCATTTCTTCTCACTGTGGTTCCATAAATGGACCCCTATCAGGTGAAACAAATCTGCTTGAGAAACCTGCAGTAATAAATGCTTAAAATTCAAATAATTTCTCTTATTCTGTCCGTGTTTAACTCAGGAAAGGACTTAAACATACTTGGCTTAGGTGAAAGGAGATCCATGTCAAGTCCACTGAAACTAGAAAGTTGTAGTTTAGCTTTTCATATCTGCCAAATCACCATTCCTTTTCCCTTTGGTTGTTCATTAAGTAGCATCTCCATCACCAGACACAGGTGAGTGAAGAGCAATATTCACAGAAATAGACCAGTGGATTGTTGATTGATTGTTATTCAACTTAGGACATCTTGCTCTAACTACAAAAATGCAGCAGTGTGGCGGGCGGGCGGCTCCCGCGGAGCTCACCGGCACCAGTCACGGTATTGGAGTTCTTGTACGGTGGGATCTCCTCCACCACAGTCCCTACCGAAGCTCACGCAGGCACAAACGGCACAGTCCGATTGCAAAAGAAGAGTTGTAGACTCTTGCCTCAGGGTATAGGATTTATTAATAGGAATCCGGAGGGCAGGGTGACGAGGGGTCAGGAGNGCCCAATCTGGTAGCTGAGATTTTAATATGCAGATTGGGAGCCCGGGAGCTCACGGGAGCTTCTCTTTTGGTCACAGTAACCTAGAGGTTGTCTGCTTCCCATGGCCCCTCGGGCTCAGACAGCTCCGAGTCGTGATCTGACTCATCCACGCTGTCTATGCTTGCCAGATCGGCCTCAGCCCAGTGGGCTGCCACACAGCAGAGTTACACAAACACATCTCTTATGACAGGAAGCAATTTTCTTTCTTCCAGAGAACAAAGCCTATGCCTGGTTTCCCCAAAGAGGAGAAAAAATTATCTGCTTCTCCGACTTTGAATTTTTACTTCCAGATTTCCACGTTATTTAAAAGCCTAAATACTTAGTTACATGACACAAGACCTGGATCAACATGCTATCCTCAGGGTACACCATGCATGTGTGATAAATCTTTCATAAAAGCATCAGATCCAGTTCACTCACTACTGATCAATCATTACATAAAAGGTTTTTATTTCAGATAAATAATAGATAATACAATACATGCATCAATACCTGTTACAATAGGGTGAAATTTGGTGTTACTTTTAAAGAAGTCCAGCAGTCACCTAACAACCAAAAAATCCTTCAGGAGTTTTATTTAATTGCTTTTCAGTATAAAATGCTGTAGCTTCGCAATGAAAAGCTACTCTCCAGTTGCCTAAGAGTTGATGCTCTCGTACAGCACTCCTGTGCTATCTGAATGTCTGAATTTGGGGAATAAAGGGATAGGAATAGAAGTCACAGCCCTGAGTATTGTTAGAGTCATGTGTGAGTGATCTGCTCATTATACAGCAAGAGCTAAACTCCTTAGATAAAACAAGCAGGCTAGAAAACATGCCTCTGACTGCCTTAGTTTCTGCCATGGAATGCCTTATTCATGGCTAAAGACACATTTTCCTCACCTCAGATTATCGAGGTCAGGCATCTGGGGCTTCAACGAGGTTTCAGTCATTAACATATCAAAACATTTGTATTTGCATACAAACACACACGTGTGCTACAAATCGATTTGTTCTGAGAGCCAGGCCAAAAATTTTTCAAGGAAGCTGCAGCTGGAAGCTGCCACTGCACAGCAGGCAGAGAGAGCCCTTCAATGCTCTGCTCTGTGCAGTCCTGAGGCTGCTTGGAACTCACGTCAGGCAGAGGTCATGCTGAAACTTCAGGTTTTCACAGACTACATATCCTGAAGAAAAAAGATTAATCTGCCACCTTTATTTCCTTAAGAATCCACATAACTGATGCTTCCACATGAATGAGGGAAGTAATTCTTCAGAAATTGCCTAATTGCACAGTTGCCATGACTTGTGAAGGATCAGACATCAAAGATAAATGGGAAAAATTCTGGTTTATAGCCTACCAGGGCCAGCACTAGAACTAAGATATCCTGGCTGCTAGGAATTTCGGTATTGTTTTCCATTCAATTCAAAATACTATATAAGGTTACAAGAGCATCTTACCTAGCACATTCCCAACAGGAAGGAGAGCAACCCCGACTTAGGAAATCTTGCTCTAACTACAAAAATGCAACAGAGTTTGCTGACATGGAAGGGACAACAGCAGGGCATTAGAGACTGGTAAAGAACAATGCTCTTGAAAAGGAAAAGCCAAGAAAGAGCACTTAGTGCTCCTTTTCCTTTGACTTTCACTCTTTTTTGTATTTCTATGGGTAGCTAGTTAATGCAGAGTGTTTAGGGCCCTTCACTGTGATTCACTGACCTTTAAACTCCCAGGACTGAGCAAGAACCCAGGAGGTGCAGCTCCACCACAGAACACAGCAAAATTAGATCTGTTTTAGATTTACACACGGTATCCATAAGGCAGGATGGCAGCATTAGACTTACTTTGCCACTTAGCAAAATTCAGTTTTGACAGGAAAAGCTCTCTCCCATCTGCATTCACCCGTACTTACCATAACATTATCGTTTTCAGGAAAACTGAAGCCAAGAGTAGAAAACAAACGCAAAAATCACAAACTACTGAATAACCAACAGTATAAACAATAATTATGTTGACTATATTTCCTATAACATCTAAATAGTGTTATTTCAGTGAAGTACATTCTCCTTACTGAGAATGGAACATTTATAAAAAGCAGTAAATCAATGAATTATTAGTTTAAGTACACAGAGAAAGATTACTCAGACATTATGCAGGGTTTTTTCCAGCCTTCTGGAATATCACAATATGCAATATTTTCTACACTTCCCCAGAGATGTGTATTCAATTAAGGCTGTATCCTTCCCGTGCTTCCAGCCCTCTGCTTAGTGGTTTAAAAGATATTCAGTAGCTTTCACGTTCAAGGACCCATATTACCTCTTGGAAGTGAATTTTAAGATAACCATTGGCAATGAGAGTTGCACAAAGATGTTAGTTGTATCATTAATCTTGTCAAATACTCTGCACCAGCAGCCATGAGTAATCAGACAATGAAATAGAAGGCAGAATTAAATACTGGTTACAGCTTTTACTTGTGATAGATGGAAGATTCTCAACTGGGAATATGTGGGAGGACAGAGACAAGAAAGACTTGGTCTTTCTAGGGGCTTTTTATAGTTTGTTAATATTTAGCTAGCTGATGGCATCAAAAACAGTGTTTTAAGATAATGTGTGCTCATCATAATATAAAATAAGGTACAAACATGTACTGTGTGTGCACAATATAAAACTCAGAAACCAATCACTCACAAAACATGAGAACTTTCCATACATCATGATGTTGCAGCTACCCCTGCAGACCTTCAGTACCTCTCTTTTAAATCCAGAAACAGTAACTTACTGAAGTGAATCCACATGGCTGATTGCAAACTACACAGGAGTTTGAAATGGGCAATGATCAGTCCTTTACATAAATCATTAAAACCCGACCTACTGAGGTCATCTTGGTCATTACTATTTGCCTAGCTATGAGGAATTAGTAAGAATTCTAAGGTAGCTCCTTATTAATCAAACTGACCACTTACAATAATTAAAACTTTGGCAGCACATTTGCTCTATCAAGTACCACAACTGCCTACATTTCTTCCGTTAACACTGAGCCGAGGCATGTTCAGATTCAAATCAGAATTATTTTATCAAGTGTTCTATATTTCATTACAACAGGTGATTTGCTTCTCCCTGGTGTTTTATGATTTCCTTTATGTCCATTGCCTTCATCAAGCAAATCAGTAATATCCAGCTACAACCTCTTTTCACAGCTTCTGCTGGTACAGTGGGATAATGCTTGTGTGTTCTATGCTATTGTCTTCAAGTTCCCTGACATGTGACAAGAAATAAAGTTTTGGTATTTTTAAATTAAAAGTAAGTAAATGAGGTCAATCAAAGGGCTCGCTCATGAAATAAGCTGATTGGAACGTTCCACTAAACATTCCAGTTACAGAAATACAAAATATGCATTCAGGCCTCCGTGTTGAGCAAATAACTGACTTATACCAGTCTGACAGGCAATTCGTGGACAAACTATACTTTTTATTAATCAGACTGACTCCCTTAACATTTCTAACACTTTACAGAAGGTACCATTCTTCAGAGCCTATTCACGACCATGTTTTGAGCAAGACCTGCAGGAAATTATCCACACTTATGGTGGAATATTAAACTGTTCATTCTTCTTTGAAACAGTGAGTTTGATCAGTTAATATAAATACTGCGCTTCTTTTCAGCTAAGCATTCATTTGAAGATTCACCTTAAACAACAAACCAAAACAATATCTCATCCCCATCTCTTACTTCGGCTCCATCTACTCAACTAATATTAAGATACAGTTTTTCTCGTATGTCCATCTATCTGATCACTGCAAATAACAGCACTATTTTCTAATATGGATATTAATATGATGGTGTACACAAGATTGCAGTCATATATCCCTACACTGGTCTGAGCTCTGGGAATTTTAAGGTTTAGGGGGGTTGGGTTATGTAGGCAACACCTTACTAATGCTCCCCTCTCTAGGACTATTTACTTGTCTTTAAATGTGAGCTAGAACTTCAAGGCAAGCATTCCAAAAATCCACAGTTGCTGCACAAGAGTAGGAAAGGAACTCTGCTTCTGTTTCAGTGTAAAGAAGTGCTATAATGTTTTAGAACCCACAACAGTAAATACAGGTGCCTGAGGCTATCTGCTCCACATAAAAGCCTCCCCCTGCTGCTTACAAACATATTGATATTGAAAAACATTTTCCTCCTCTTAGAGCAGCAGCCTTATTTGTAAGAAAATATACCTATAAGCATGATTTCCTGTTTCAAGTCAGGGTTTTATTTTAACGTGCTTTATTTCCGTTCACAATACTATACTTTCCAATGTATTCAGAATTTCTTGCTGCATTGTGAATTTATTTTAAATAAAGTGAGAGGATGTGAAGTTTCCTAGGATGCCACTAGAGTATCATAAATGGTGAAACTTGCAGTGTTTGACTGCATTGCCCCTTTCAGCACAAAACCAAGTAGAAAGCCTTATTTCACCAGTTTTGGGATGCTATTACAGCTTGAAAATACAAAAACCAATTGCTTGATGATTTGCTCAGCTGAAAACGCTCAAGAGAACTGCATTCAGAAATATTGTGTCAGTATTTTATAAAGTCAGTGTAGCTCTATAGAAGGAAAGAATTTACTTAGCTCCTTGAAATTAAGTTTCCTTTGCAGTACAGATGAACACCAAATGCCTGGACATTACTCAAAATCTGAAAAATAGTTTCCTGAAAGACTCACCACAGTCAAAAACTCTGATTATTGGCAGGGAATCTAAGGAAAAGAGAGAGGGGGACAGACAGAACATGAAAAACATCCATTTTTGTATCAAAATGCCCCATAAAAACAGAGCTCAGACCCATATCTTGGAGACCATATTTTTACATGATTTCAACATGATTTCTCTACTACTACACAAAGCACTCCTCTTCACCACCATTTCTTCTAGCAGAACTGCTATTCTATTCATGGGGACCATTTGATAAAGTAGCAAACACAGGAAGAAAAATAAACATCCAACATACTCCTGCTCACTACTGCCTTCTGTTAGCTAAATATTTTTTAATGGCAATCAAAGTACAGTACCTTGTCCCTCTTCCTTTTTGGTTTCATTTTTAATAAAAAGCAAGTATTTGTCTATTGACTAGTTTTATTAATAGTCTCTCTGGAAGCAAGTGTGAGTTGCTAATAAAACCTGGTAACACCTTTTAAAACACAAATAGCATCATGTTGCTCTTACCTACTGCTTTCAGGAAAACCATAATTAGAACTACGGAGAAATAAATTCCTTCTTATAATATTTTTAGACTTGCCTTGCGGTTTTTGATTGTCTAGTATTGACCTTAACCCAGAAACATAGTTGAGCAAAATTTGTGGAGCCTCGCATTTCTGCAATTCCATTCCCCGGCATAACAAAATCTATAGATCCTATTTCGTGTAACAGTGGGTATTACAATGTGCATTCCATATTACAGTATCTACAACATGCAGTACACACAGATACGAGCTCAGTTTTATGCATTTCCTTGTTTTCCACTTCTTCACCATACTGTTCATTTTTCTCTCCTGGTCTTACACTTCCCTTTCCAAACTAGCATGTAAAAACTCCATTATGTAGATGCAGTTATCTTAACAGATAGAAAAATTACTGAAGCATGAAGGTGGACCCTGCAGAGACTGAAGTGATTTGGGACTCCTTCGGCTTTCTTGCAACCACACAGGCACACTGCCTTGTCCCCACTGTGACAAAATCTGCTTCCACATGGTAAAACCAGGTTTCATGCTGTTAAGAACAGTTAGGAAGGCAGACTACTGAAGCTGCTCCACAGGAGAACCAGCAAGGATATTTTCATAGAAACCAGCCACTCTCAGAACTGCTAATTTAATTTTGTACAAATTTATACTCTTCTGCCTTTTCAAATGGCCAAGAGCAAAACTAAAATAAATAAATAATGATATAGTAGAAATGCTACCCTTCTGTTCTGCAACTTCACCCTTCTTTGGCAGAGACAAAATCAGGCAGCAACACCATCCTCCAGTCCCTCTTCTTTTATCCAGTACTATTGATGGTATTTATTCCATGGCAAAGGCCAGTTTTTGGATTTATTTTTCACATTAAAGATAAGACATATTCCCTAAGTTGTCAAAAGAAAGCTGGAAGTTGCAGCTGCTGAGAAGGGGACAGATGAGACTCACGGGACCTAGAGGAGACATCGACCCTGGTAGTTATTTCATGTGCCCAAGAGACAGCTAAATCTCTTGTCCTTGAAGAAGACACACATTTACAGTTATTAACAGCAGAAATTTAGGGGACTAATTTGAGAAAACTGAATTTTAAAATCATTAGCCAACCACCACATCCCAACACAAATCACACACATTATCAGCCAGGTGAACACCACAGCTTCAAGGATTTGCAGAAGTGGTTGAATTTTATCTCAGTGTCATGTTCCTTATTAGACTAAAACAAAGCTGCTCTGACCAGTATCAGAGAAATCATTATGTAACATTATAAGGTTTCCACACTACATCAAAATTTATTTTATTATTCACACGAACTTTTCTTGTCCAGAGAAAACCTTCCTATCACTCAAAAATCAGATAAATGGAAACACTTGCCATGAACAAAGCATCAACCAATTCCTGAGTAATACAGAATACAGCAAATGTCAGCACAACTGTGAAATGATTACAGGTTTTCTTCCTAAGCAGAATATATGACACATTGTTTGAAGGACTCCACAGAGAAGTAAGCAAGCCTTTGACCTGTGAGTTCTTTCAAAAAAAAAAAAAAAAAACCAAAAAAACTTTCATTTATATAGGAGCTTTAGTATTCAAAAACCGTACTTTCTCAAAAAACCCTTTGCTTAGGGATGACAAGGATAGAACCAAAAAGAAAAAAATGCAAAAGAGAGCACTTGTTTCTGGAATATATTATCAATGCTCATTTTTCCCACGTGTTTCCAGAGCACTCGTAGACATTACATGACTGAACTGTACAGTACAGCCTTTCAGTAATTCAAGCTCTGAGACCATGTACAAAACCAAAAACACAATTTGAAACTTGATCATAGTTCAAAAACATTACATTAATGTTGCTTGTGACAGGACAGGACCACATTCCATGATCCAGAATATCTGTGCTACTCCTTTGTGTTTAGAAAAAGCACTACCCACACAGAACACTCTGTTATACGGATGCATTTTATTATTAGCATTTGGCCTACTCAGGCATTTGGAGAGTAAAACATTTCTTCAATCCATGTATTCAAAATCAATAACACATAATCAACATTACTTACACTGCAAACAGTGAACTTTGACTATCAGCCAGGTCTTTTCTACTTTGAGAAGAGTCTGTTTTGTAAATGACAAAGGGTTACAGTGACTTGAAATTCCTCACAGTAGGAATTAAGACTAAACAGGTCACCTAGACAGTTTATGTTAAAACAAAACCAGGTTCTTATCAATAAAACCAACATCAATTAAATACTACTTTATTTTTCTTTGTTCAGCACTTTACCTTTTGATTCAGACTAAGAATCTTCAAAATAAATGGTTTTATTCACAGAGAGAAAAGAAGCACTCAAAAGCACTGTATCTGGCCCTCCACATCCAGTTTGCTCTCATATTCCATAATGATATATTACCAGACATACATATTTAAAATACCTAATTTGAGAAAACCAGGGCCACAGCCACTTAGGCTATAATTATAATTCTCTGTCTGAACACTTTTCTAACAAAACTTTTTAAAAAGAAATGAATGTGCATGGTGAATTTCAAATACTAAAACATTATGCACAACTATCTGTTCCAACTATCCGTATCCTCTTCTTCACCACTGTCAATGTTTTTAATGTTCATTATGAAACCTTCTTAAAGCCACTGTAAAGCAGTCCAAATGCAAATCCACCTTTAGTCACAAAACAACTTCTCTAGGGAAACAGAGAATCTAACTACAGACAAAGTTAACCCTCCAACATAAAAAGGTCTGATTACAGACTATTAAAAGGAGCCAGAGGGTTTGCTGTGTTTTGGTAATTTTTTGTGGAAAAATGTTTCCTGCAGAAGTTTAATGTTAAACTTTATGCCTGTAAGCCTATTACATGGACCAATAACCAAAGCTACCACTGACACTGGAAGCATCTCAGAAGAAAAAAGGTATGAAAAAAAATCACTAAATGGCATTTAAGGATCAAAGGGTTTCCTCCAATATCAGTTAGGAATGCATTGCTGTCCTTAGCACAGCTGCTCCTTTCCTTCCATCCCCTTGGACTATTTATCTGTGTTTTTTAGTTTAACTGTAGTTTGTAACTTTTGGGTTGTCAGTGGCACTATTAAATGTCACCCTAGTAAAAAAATAAACTAAAAAGTCACACCACAGAAACAGGCATCCCACATTCTTCTTTTACTTCGGAAATTATTAAAAAAAAACCAAACATTTTACTGCATAATTATGTCAATCATTATAATTAATTCACAAATGAAATCAAATATCAGTCAAAAGTTACAAAATCGATATTCAAGCATATCTATTAAAGACTATGAACTACTAAGACATGCTTGAAAGTGAACACTACATCCTAAAGGTTATTAATTGCCAGAAGAGGAGAACGATGGCTGTGTTTATGCCAGATTGGTGAATGATTGATGCACAGATTATGAATCTTCAATTCTAAATATGCAGCACTCAAAGCCATAGTCCCCAACCACATCAAAACCAAGAGTTCTCAAAGGGTAAAATAACTGGGGCTGGAACCATTGTTGACTTTAATCTGCAGAGCATGTCTTCAGATAGAATAAAATGAAGAGAAATCAGTAAAGAAAACAAGACATTCATAATACACTATGGAAAATCTGAAAAAAAAATAAAATCACTAAAACAACAGCTTTTGGAAAACTTGCATCTGCAGAAAGCCTTCCGGGCCTAAATCCAATATAAAGCTGTCAGAAAATATTGATGAAAAACGTGCATTTACAATTGTAAATAAGACATGAATATGGAACCTAATCCTAAACTCAATTATTCCAGAAGGGAAAGGTTTGGTTGGGTTTCTTTGACTGTGTTATTCAGTTAGTTGATTTAATTAGACAGTTGTTTTAATAAACAAAATTACTTCAGAATGAAACTCCTCCAATAATTACTGACAAATCAAATGGACATCAAAGACTTTTCATAGTAGCTTACTGAAAATACCTGCATGGGTCTAGTATTATAAAAACCACCTTGCCAGAAAAGAAATGTGATCAAAGGAATTGTCAGATGGCATAAGGCCAGCCTTTCACATCCTGCTCAAGGGATTCTTTCAACTTTGCCTTGAAATGCCCTCTGATGCTCCATTCCAGGTTCTAATCCAACTCTGCAAGTGAAAGGTTAATGGAATGCACCCTTAATACACAGGCACATCATAACATAGACTAAACAAATAAAAATATATTTTCATGAAGGCTGGGTGCTCTTTTTAACCTGTCAAAATAATAACAGCCCTTCTGCCATTCCCCAAATGCACTACAATCAAGCTGCTGCTCAACACGGATAAGCCTCAAGCAAACTTTCCTGATTAAACTCATTACATCAAATGCTCAGCTGACACAGGCTAGCCAACATATTCACTTGATGTTTTGGTGCTAGAATGAAGGGTCAAAAAAACCCCAAAAACCCTGAAACAACCCAACACAGAAAAAAAGATGCCAGAATTGCATAAGGAGGGAGAAAACACTGTAAAGAGATTGCCACAGCGCTCAAGCACTTGCAAGTCAGCTCAGTCTCCTTGAAGTCTAGTGCTCGACAGCAACTCAGAAGCTGCTCAGGTTTCAGCACGAAAAAATTAAAGCAAGAAGAGAAATTAAGTTCCAGTGCAAAATAGTTCAGAAATACGGTCTGTGAACTTCATGCAGCTGAATCATGTTTACCCCAGTCAGCACTAGAGGTGGTACAAGTCACTGGAATGGGTAACTGTGAAAATAAGGCTACAAACACTTTTAATGAGAAAACTCTCCACTGCCTTGCTAGTGAATATCTCTATATTTAAACACTTCAGTTAGATACAGAGGAAAGAGACCAGCAAAATTCAGAAATAAAACACATTCAATTACACTTCAGATTGTAGTAACCAGCATCTAAGCTACCCAAATAGGCTGCTCTACTGCACTTTTTATAGGGTTATTCAGGTTTGTACTAAAAATGAGTAGTAGTAATATGAAAAAAACCCATTCTTTTAATTCCACACACTATGAATAAAAAGATCATGAACCTTTCTGCATGTAAACTTGGAGAACTGAAATGCAAGAAGCCTTCAGCCTCTGTCTCAATATCTGACTTCCCATTATCACATACAAACAACTGGGAGCCTCTGCAACTTGAACTGACACTCCGGGATGACCCCTCGGAATTACCACATCAAACTACATGTGCTGAGGGCTGATCTCGAGGCTAAAATCAACAGGAGTTATATTGATGCATCCACCAGGACATGGAAATAGAAATTTCTGAGTTGTAAACAAATGTCTCAGAAAGCACACAGTTAGGATTACAGAACAGGAAGGACCACCAAATTTCAGTCCAATCCCCAGCCATGGAAAGTACTGCATAATTTAATGCTTTTCGTACAGCAGTCAAGCTCCTTCCTAAGAGTGCTTATGATTTTGCTGTGATTTAAACACCACTGCAGAACCTCACTGCTCTAACAATTAGGAACCTTCTTTTAATTCCCAGCTGGAATTTATTCATAGCCAGCCTACACCCATTAGTTCTTGTGCCAATATTGTCATTTAGTTTAAATAGCTCTTCTCCTTCCCTGGTGTTTACCTCCCTTGAGAATTTAATTTCATTCAATTACATTTCTTAGGATTAATTGTTTTAAAATGAGAGGACACACTTGATAAAACTATCAATGGCACATTCCATAAGGAGAAAAATTAATTTCTCTAGCAATTAAATATCCACAGAAGTTAAGAAGTGCATAGTAAGGCAGTTATAAGCCCATGGAAAAAGTTGTATTATACCAGGATGTAAGGGAGAAATGATGACTGCAAATGAAGATATTACAATCTGTAAGGTGAGAAGTTTTATAAGCATACTGGAATAAAAAAGAATTTTTATGAAAAAATGAATTTATTCCTCAGCACTCTTGCAGAAGGACTTGCAGTTTACAAATCCTTTTAATGCTCATTTCACTTGCCAGTCAGCAAAATTAGGAAAAAACCCCAAACACAGCAAAACTTACAAAACAGTAAAATAAAATACTCAGGAACCATGGGAAAATGTGCAGTATTCTGTATGCTTTTTAAAGGTTAAAAATTATTTTAATTTCACTGGGTGAACTTCAAGTGTCACTTTGGTTGCTCTTGCAGTTCCTATAAAGGTCAGGACAAAGTGACCTTAATCATGGCAAAACCACATCATCTTGTTAGAAAATAAATATGTATTTTGCATAGCAGTTAGACTCATGTTTAGTGATTCCTACGCTGTGCTACATTATTGAAGGGAACAGCATTTACGTCAGTATTTCAGAACCACACACCTTTTCATTTCAGAAAATTTTACATTAGCAAATAGTTTGGCATATATTGTAGCTTAATGGAACTAAAAATAAAAGGCATTTATTCTGTATTCTTAATTTCCACTTTGTGGCTACAATATTCAGTGAGAGAATAAGAGTGATGTAAATGCAAATGTAATTTTCATACTAATAATATTACAAAATCAAATAACAAGTATAAATTAAGGAGTTCAAACAAATATTAGTTAAGAGGCAGAAGGTATTACTAACCCAAGACATTAGGCAGACAAATTACAGAGAAAAGCCAGAAAGTTCCACTTCACGATACTAAACAAGAGTTATCTATTTCCTCAAGCGAGAGGAGCACACAGCCAATGGATTAACAAGGAGCTTCCCTACCATTTTTGTAAGATGAAAATTAGCTTTCTTCTATGCTTTCTTCCCACTTAATGAAGCAAGCAAATATCCCCTCTTGCATCTGAAGTGTGGCTCCCATCAGTAGGTCCAAGATTATGCATTTAAAAGTCTTCCAGACCACCCTCCTAAGTCTTTAGAGCAAGTCAGTGTTTTTGTATTTCTCTAAGACCAGTTCTTCAGGAGCTATTTAGACTATACTAATAGTACACAAAATCAAGAAATGTCAATCTAAAAGTCTGAAGGAAAAAAAAAAAAATCAAAACTTGGATTGCTTTTTGATTTTCATATCTCAAAAAAAAGCCAACATATGCTAGCAAATGTTTCACACAACACTAAAAATGAACCCAAATCATAGGTATCACTGATGCAGCTATGTATAAAAAAATAACAAGTGTGATGATATCACCTCCAGAAAACCACTGACAGTAAAAATATGTTAATATTTCACTATAATAAAGGAGTTCATCACTCAAACCAGAAAAAACAGTGTAGTATCAACAACCTATTTCTAATCAATGGAGTTAGAAACACCTTCACTCACTGCATGATGAAGTGCTGGTTTCTGACTTTTGTTTTGAAAATTTCCAAGTAAAATTTCAATAATCACTGCTGGGGCAAAAAAAAAAAAAAAGGCATTTTCTTTTCTGTTAGGATATGAACTTTTTGTTGCTCATAGTTTCCAGTGAATATTCTAACAAGTTCTCAGTTCTAGCACATAGAAGAAAATCATGATGATTTTGCAAAGGAACACTATAATAATAATTCCCTATATGAAGTGCATAAGCATTCAAAATAAACTAAAAAAATCTTTCAAGTTAGTTAAAAGTTACTATTACTTTGTGAGGACAAGAAGACCTAAATTATTCAACCTTTTGCCTCTACAGAAAAGATTATGAAAATATGGGAAAAAAATAACGATGCCTCTGCCCATATTACTGCAGAAATCCAGCTCATGAAGATCAGACCCATAGAGGATCCAAGTTCAAACTCTTTTAACTCAACTGTATCAGCATGAAGACTTGATTTTTCCCATACCTTCACATACCCTAACCTTTTTTTCCCATATGGGAAAAACCTTGATTTTTCCCATACCTTAACGTACTTTCACGTTAAAAGAAAACTTCTGTTATCAATACTCGTTTCAGCAGAAACCATGGCTCACAATGAAACAACTGCCGTGTCTTGATTTTGGCATTAATCATTCTTTTTAGCCACTCACCAATATTTGTTTTTCTTAATTAAGCAAACAAAAAAAAAAAAAAACAAAAAAAAAAAACCTCTGCTGCTTTGCCTTCTATTTTAATACATTATTGTAAAGACAGTGCCAACCATTTTAATCTTAGTGGAGAGCAACACTAATTTCACATACCTCTTTAATCCTTCCCAAAATTACACATTATATAACATAAAGCATCTTCACCCATTCATTCCATGGACTAAGAGACCAACATTCAACACCAAAAGACTTGGTAACAGGAAACAAAAAAGCCACCACCTGCTAACTTCTTGTTCTATTACAAAAAAAAAGGTTTACCTACCCTGAAGGAAAAGACCTTCCTTGATACTGAAAAACCAGTCTGCTCTACACTATTATGTTTCTAAAACCCATGCACATTTTTTTAACTTCCCCTTATAGTTGAAGGGGGAAGGGGTGGTGGGGAAAGAAAAAGGAAAGAAAAGTGAGTAAAACATTGGTAATTTGTTTAGCTTGTGATGCAGGCAGTTCTCCAATCAAATTTTGTTTCCCAAAGGAAGATATCAGTTAGAAATTACACAGCAAGAAGGCAAAAGAAAGGAAGCAAACAATCAAAACCTTCCCAGGAGGGGTAAGAATAAGGCAAGAACTCCAGAGATCCTATTTAATAAATAAACACCTTCATTTCTGTAAGTTAATTTCACCACAGGAAATAAGTTTAGTTTTAATTATATTGCCTTGTGTCATGTTTTATAAAACGTACATGAGGCTCATTGACTTTCTCTTATTATTAAAGCCTTTTTTATGCTACAGAGATGTTGCATGTAGATGAAGTCTCAGTAGAGCCCTAGCTCAGTGCAAAGTGATGTCAGATGCAATAATTTTATTGTTATCCCCCACCTATGACAACTACTGAGATTAAAAACAAAATGTAGTCACAGATGACTTTTTCCCAAAAAAAACCAATTAGACATAAAGAAAATATCAAAGAGATATCTGTATGCAACAATGTCAAAATACGACATCCCATCAAAGCCTTTGCTTACATATACATGAGAGACACACAGGATTTCACAAATCCAGAAGCCTAAAAGCTTATGAAGTAATAAATCAAGTTTTAAAAATTATTTTCCTGAAAGAGAAATTCCAGAGGAAAATAAATTTGCTTCCATAGTCTAGAGACAGTAAGTGAGACATTCTAAGAGCCCCAAATAGCCTTTCTTGACCTTCTGGAACCACTCCATATCTTAGTTTATGACAATTTTAGGGGGCAGAGACTCTAAAATAACTTACCGCCTCTTCGTCTTCAAGGTCTCCCCTCTACCAATAAAGAGAAACAAAAGCAAAGAGAAAATAAGAGGAAGAAAAAACCAGTTTGATAAACAAGAAACGGCAATAAGCACTGGATATCAAGGTGCTGAGTTATGTGACCTAGAGAGCAAAGACAAGATGGCCACACAGACGAGAGAAGACAAAGGAAAGCAGCACAGCCACCCAGCCTCTACAGCTCCAGAAATTCTCTTACCCCAAAAAACAATGGGAGTGTCCTGGGGTGACATTATGAAACCCCTTTGTTCCTTACCTGCCTGCTTACTGCCCACAGCTGCTGTACCTTCAGGGTAAGTGTGGGTGAGGGGGCAGAGCGGGGTCAGTTCAACCGCCAGCCCAACGGTCAGTTCAACCAGCCACCCCTGGGGTCAGTTCAACCAGCCACCCCTGGGGTCAGTTCAGAGACAAGGAGCAGGCAAAAACAAACCTGTGAGTTCTATTTTGAATGCTTTAGGAGGCAATAAATAGATTTCATATCACTGCCTTTTTTATTTTGGGCAAAGCAGAGCTGTGATACCACCAACACTTTATTTTCCTCCCCTATCTCAGAAACTTGCTCTTAAGACAGCAGCTCCCACTGTGCTATTTCTAGTTGAGAATCAAATATTTGGAAGCCCTGCCAGATATTTCTAGATGCCTGCTGAAACCAACACTAGCTTGTTATGTGGATGCTGAGGAAAAAGAACATATACTAATGACGAATTTGTGAAGATTTTTCTAGTTTTCCACTAATTCACCATGACTATTCAATAGCTTGTGCCACAGAACCACGCAGCAGTTTCTTTGGCTTCCAGAAGAATAAGAAAACACAATCCTGTAACCAAGACCCCAGAGCAGATGAGAAGTCTATTTATATTCCAGTCTGTTTTTTACTTAAGCAAAGAGGTCACGAACTTGTTTAACTATCAGCCTAACACCTTTCAGGAATAAAAAATTATTTTGGGAAGGGGTAAAACTCTTACACGGCCCAAACAATCTTAAATGCTGAAAAATGCTTTTCATACAACACTCTCTACACTGCTGCATAGGATTTTTCACCTCATTTCCCATTACCAACATTCACAGTACCTATGGAACAGATCAGAAAGTTTTAAAAAGGTTTGCTAGGATCTCTAATAATCATTATCTAACACATCTATTCCCAGATGCTCACCCATCTCTAATTCCCATGTGCAAAGTTTGCAACTGAAAATTAAATACATAAAGTATTTCATTGCCAAGCTGCCTGACACTCATTCCTCAAGCTGTTTGCCCTCCATATAATTCAGAGCATCAAGGCTTTGATTCAATTCTTTATAGAAAAAACATTAAAAATTCCCTTTAAATGCTCTTTCTCATATTCATTAATGATCACCAAGTAGTTCTGGTGCCTGAATGACAGGAAGCGAGGCAATATTTTAAAAGAGTTTGGCATCCTCATAAGATTAGGATGAGCTAATATGTAATTATCAATAATATCTTATTTTCAAAACTTCAAAGGAAGCCTTCTTTTATAAGTGGCAGATGGAAGAAATAAAGGGCCCCAGACATTTATTAGAGCCATTCTCATGCTGATGTCAAAGAGGAAATTCCAAGATTCATTTCTGGAATTTTAAATGCTACACTGTTGACTCACCTTTGAAATTTTCAAACCCCTACGCTCCTTTTAATAAACTAGTTATTTTTTATGACTCATGGGGGTGCTCTTAAGAGGTACAAAGTCAACTTTTTTTAAAAAAAAAAGAATCGGAATATAGCTAGAGCTGCCAAAACACAGTGAATTTTGAATCCATAATTGACAACTTCAAACACTCAAGCATGCTGTCTGTACTGCAACATTAAAGCCAGTAAGTTAAGGAGTCAGAGGTTTTCAAAGTGTACAGAGAACAAGCCAGCTGTAGGTTGTACAGGTGGCCTAATCCAACTTGCATCAAACAATAGAGCTCCTTTTTATGAACCTTTTCAGTCACTATTCTGTTGCTACATTCCTACTAATTCAGTCATCGTTAGCCAATGACTCTTTTCAATCCTATCATAAACACATCTTTGCTGAATGACAAGGCCTCAAGAATCCTTACAAGCCAAATAAACAAACAAAAAAAAAAAAAAAACCCACACACTTAAACAAAAAAACCCTGCACAAAACTCATATGCTTCTCCAGGAGAAGTAAGACATACCCTTCATCCATTCAGTATAAAGTAGTTAGACTATACCATGCCTGAGGGATTTATTCTTTTACCAGAGCAGTTAGTGGGAGAGAAAAAATACTGTTACTAAGGAACGTATATTAACTAGAGTTTATTCATGATCTGTACTTGTCTTGAGAACTAGTTCTCAGCTCGCCAAATTCTGATTCCTTCTTCATTTGCACCCTTTACAAAATCTGCCCACAAATTACTTGGTATGGGTTTTTCCCTCCTATTCTTTAAAACTTGACTGTTAAAGATTGTATAAATAGATACCCAGCTAAAAATGTTCAGGGAAATTCTGCATTGCTTGAGGCAGGAGACTGCATATAAATAACTGTAAAACACTGTTTTGTGTTTGAAGAATAAGTTGTAAGGGAAGGCTTGCAGTGAACAATATTTTATTTTACCATTGTAAGATCACTACATATGAAGAAATATGGAAAAGGTTTACAGATGAAGCTGGCTTTTTAATTTCCCTGCTTATTACTGTGTAGACAGGTAAATAATAACAGAATTAAGATTCAAGTTTCATATGTCTGTGTATCCTTACAAACAAGTCTGTCCAATCTTATTAGCGTTCATTAACCTTCACAGTAAACATGAGGCAGAAAGAGATAAAAAATATGAGAGGGAGGGGAAGAGAAAGATAGAGAGAAGGTAAAAGCTCCTAAAATTGAACTGCTTGTCCAATAGCACAAGATCATCAGCTGGTATTATACTAATGTCTCTGCCATTGTACCTGCTTTCAATTAGGCCATTTAACAGGATCTAAGAGATTAGCTCAACATTTAGATCTGCTTCCCTAACCAAACAAAAGCATCACTTCAGTAATAGCTCTTCACTCAACTTTATGCCAGCATGCATGGGCAGAACCTCTTCCAGTAGGAGGAATCTGGGCAGTAAGCAGGTTGCTTTATAATCATTGAACATTCTCACAACAGCTAGTGCAGAAAATTCCAATTTACACACAACAATTTTCCGGTGGAAACTGTACTTTTCAATAGCTTTTCTAACTAAATATCCGATATATATGTTTAACAAGTGCCAGGAAAACTCAGAGTTTCTAAAAGAAAACAAGTAAACTTAAAATCCCCAAATATATTAATATTTAAAAACTAAACATGTAATTACTGAGGCAAAGTAGCATTCCAAGCCTCCTTTACTTCTTTAGGGTTTCATGAAGGGCTACATCTTGGGGGAAAAACCACCTAAAAGACTGGCCTAAATCAGACTAAGACAGTGAGAGGCTTTCTGGAGACAATTACAGTTGACAAGTTAGAGTTAAATGCAAGTAGAAAATGTAAATATACTGTTAAAACTGATTCAGTTTTGTCTAAAAAACAAAGAAACAACAACGACATACAACTTAAACTTAACATCTTTCAAAATCAATCAAGATGTGCTTTGTGTTTTTTTTTTCTCCAGAGATGCTAACACTAACAGGAATAAAAAAACACCGAATGAAAAACCAAGATTGCTGGCTTATATGGGTCGTTCAATCTAAAAATATACAAAGCTCATTCATTCATACAGTTGAAGTTTTTTTTTTTGGTGGGGGGGGGTGATGTTTTTTATGGTTTTGACTTATGTTAGAAGGCCTTGTTCTGTATCTTTCCAGCATTTTTAATAGGTACACCAATGGAGTACCTACCTCATCTCTTAGATAAATAAAACATCTTTTTCTGATGTGGACACAGAAATCAACTCTCTAAATAGAAATCTTCATAATTACATATATAAAATATGCAACACACCTGGAGTAATTTCAGTTTTGTGGCAGCAAGTATTATTTAAGTCAAGAGTAGCTTTATTAATTAAATTCTATTCATATGACAACAATGTTCTCCATAAAGTTACGTGGAGGGCAAGGTGTTAGGCCATTAATGTGTAGCATAAATAGTATTTCTTGCGTGCTGTCAGCACAATTCAACCAGACTTTAATGTAGAAGTCTCAATTATTTTTTAACCTACCCCAGTGTGCATTGTGCCCCGATGCAACAAACTAACCTCACTGCCAAAGGCCAGTCCTCAGCACTTCCTCTCTTGGTGTGGAGCACTTCTCCGGAAACTGTCTGAAGACATTGGAACTGGTGTCCTGAAAATTCATTAGAAAGGAAGTGATTAGCACTCAGATACTCTGGGGAAGCTGTCCTAAAGAATTCTATAAAGTCTACAGCTAAATTCACTGGAAATTGCCCGAAGAAGTTAATGGGAGAAAATTCTGGATGCCACATGTCCACAACAAGAAGCATCCACAGAAAGGAGTGTGAAGACCACAGACTAAAATACTCTGATAACTTCAATAAAAGCACCGCAAAACACAGCCTGTTTTCTACTTTGGAATTTGATCTATACGCATAAATTCAATGTTTGTTTTTTTTTTTCCTCCTTACCATCAAGGAACAGCTATCTTGCTTCACCCAATCACCATAGGGTTATACATTTAATGGTTTTGTATACTGGAATGAAAATCAGAGCTTTCAAAATCATACATTAAATGAAAAAAAAATTAAAAATACAATAACGACCCCTGGGAATCCGATAAGTCAGTGGTTAGAACATGAGAACATAAAATTAAAATGGATGCCTAAAAAATAAGTCCTTGACACTTAAGTCTCCTTGGTAATTTAACTTCTAGGCATCCTCTACTCTGAAAAAGGTGGGTAGGGCAACCTGGTACATGCAGGAAATTGTTTATTCTCCCATCAAAAACTCCATACTTCATCTGACAAATATGTATCATGGAAAAAAAATTGTAAGTTTCTATCAAACACAGAATTTCAATAGAATGGTTATTCTTCAAAAGTATTCTAACTACTATATTGACACTTGGTTAATTTAATCTCTATTTTCACTCTAAACTGATCACTGTTCCACTTAACATAAATATTTTCTGGAATCATGTGTTTCACCCATATATTCTTTACAAATGCTCCACATTCTGAAATGAATAGCAATAATGTTTTATAACATTCCTACATTGTCCTCTCTTTCGCTATGCCAGTTTTTTTTGGGGGTTTTTTTATTATTGTTATTCAAACTGCTATTGCCTCATTTGAAGTGAACCAGTTACTATAGAAACAGGTGTATATGCAAACCTGGGTTGAATCCCCAAGCATGGAATAAAAAAATTATCATTTGATTGAATAGTTTGAATTGCTGGAATAACGAAATGTGAAAATTCACGTGTTGGCTAAACCATGCCTTGCCTAGATTCGATATGCAGTGTAAATAGTGAAATGTTACAGGTTGATAATAAAGAAAAAAGTAGCAATCTTTTAAGCATGCTTAATCCCATCTAATATTATCACTGAGTTATGTATTTTATTGAAGTGCTCTTCCAGTGAAAGGATTTAAATGTAAAGACTTATTTCACAGCAAAACTCCAGGTGATTCATCATTCCAGTAATTTGTATTAATTTAAAGCTACTGAATCAATTTACTACATTAAATTGTCTTGTGTTGATAAAAAAGAAATAGATCAGGTCAAAGTTACCAACATTAGGATGTCTAAATTTTCTTTCAGTGCTTCATATAAATTAAAGCAAGACCAAGTTGAGACTTCACAACTGATTTTTCATCAATTCCTTCCCTGGTTAATACATTAGATTTATTTTTCAAATTTTTTTTTTTTAAGGAGGTAAGAGTAGCTATAAGCAAATATAAAACAAGAATACACACAAAGAAATTTTCATACACTTGTAAACTATGCCTTAACTTTCAGGATTATAAAAATGCACAATCAATTGGCTTCCATAACGTGCTATAGTTGGCTTAAATAGGAATTGTAGTGAGTGCTACCTTAGCTAGTTCTGCTTTAACAGCTAATTACTACAACACTGAAAAAAGGCTCCTAGGAGCTTGTTCCAGCCTAAACACCCATAATGGTTTCTACAGGTGACAGCAGCCTTTCAGACAGCCAAAATCAGAGCTGACAGCTCACCTTCCATCAAGAGCCATGCTAATGAGTCTTTGATGTCATTTCTGGGTGCACTACAGACCTCAGCTCCCCCAAAAACTGCTGCACCAAACCTCCTGTTCTGCTCCCCTCAGCTTTCGGCCACTGCTGTTCTACCATTTATATATTTTAGCCAAGTTGAAGTCTTTTAATCATATTTGATTATTTGTTTCACTCAAGAGCTACTCATAGCGAGACTATTAATTACTATTATTTGTGCTGAACTCAAAGAAAAATGTCCCAGTGGCTTCAAAGAGCTTTGAATCAGGCCCAAAGGGCTTAAATTGGATCTAATTTATTTCTGGCCTTTACTGACCTTCTGCACAGTGATGAATTTAACCTATCTTGAAATTACTAATTAAATAGACCAAGAACATATTTTTTATAGCTTTTTTCAATTTGAAATACACTGAAAAATGGCATCTAAAACATTTGGAAAGTTTTCTGAAAGCTTTTCTGGATCTATATCACAGTCTATGTATTTTTAAATTATTTTTAATTTTTTTTTACATCAGTCAGTTATTTCTGAAGCAGTAGGTGGTACGAGTATCATATTCTGATTAAAAAACACACGTGCATGACAATGACTTTAAGGTAAGGTAAACTGATAAAAATAGAAGGGCGTAATTCAGAGAACAATTATCCACCTCAGGTGAAGGAGTTCTACAGACTTAATTACAAAAATGTACAGAATGCATTACTGTCAATTAGAGCACAGCCTGCGCAATTCATTAGAGCCCTCTCCCCTGCGCAGAAGCGACAAATACTTCATTATGCCCTGGAGAAATGAGGAAGAACACAAAGGGGTAATGTCAAATGAAAAAGGGACTGATCTGCTCATAACACAGAGCTATGTTATATA
This sequence comes from Grantiella picta, assembly GCA_013397955.1. NCBI lineage: Eukaryota > Metazoa > Chordata > Aves > Passeriformes > Meliphagidae > Grantiella > Grantiella picta. Next base: position 594,706 of record VZRM01003597.1, on the reverse strand, counting down.
CATTATACATATATATATATATATATATATAAAGGAACCTGGACAAAATGGATAAAACTAGAAGAGGAAAAACTGCCTAAGGAGAGGTCTAATTTGTTTACAGAGCAGTTAGGATAGAGATTTACCGTGGTAATTAAGCTATTATTCAATGACAAAATGAAAAAAAAGAAACAATTACTAAAGAAACCCCACTGACACTTGGCCTAAAAAGACACATACCTTGCCAGGAAAGGAAAAGGTAAAAAAGAGTACAGAACTGCTTAAAAATGGTTTGATTTAAAAACAAATTAACCAAGTTAGACCTGTCATCATGTCATTGTCACTTTCCCAATTCTTCTCCACCTAGACTGAAGTGTCTTTCACAGTTCCTATGCACAGAAACAGAGACACCTTGACATAGTTTGGGAATATCCTCCTCTTTTCTTTATCACTCTTTGACTACTTAGTTTCATTTACTAGTACTATTTTAAAATATAAATTAGAAAAATTAATATTTGAGGCCACATTCATGTTGTTCTAATCAGCAGTTGTGCCCTCATGAACATTTCTGAGGTTCTTGATTCAGGGACAGAAGCTTTAAATTTGCAATGGAGTCTTTTTTTCAGTATGTATCTTTCATATACCTTAGCTAAATTCAAAGTAATCGGCCAATTCCAGCAAAAAGTAGTAAAAATCACTGAAGTGATACTGTACCAAATAGAGGTAAGGCCCATGTGAAAACCACGATCCAGTGTAGGAAACTCCTGATCTAAAGCTCTACTGCTTTAAGCCTACCTTGATAGTTATAGACCTTACTGTCTCTTACAAAACTTAAAAATTAGTACTGATTGCTTATAACCATTTGCCTATTTTCACTTAAACCTTTAGAAGATTATTTTGGCAATTTTCCCTCATTTAGCATTTCAATTTTTTTCTCCCAAAGCTACTCTATGCTTTGCAATACCCTACTCAGACAAGTGTTAATTATTTGCTATACACAGATTTACACATAACCTGCTTAATTTTACTCATTAACCTCAATACTTGCTATGCAAGTAAAGGATGAGTGGAAAAAGTTTCCTAACTTGGTTGTTACAAGCAAACATGTCAGTTCAATCCCAATTAAAGGCTCAGTTTAATTAGACAGGGGATTGCACGTGAGTATCTAACTGCTATGACACCATGAAGAAACTCAGTCTCCTTTTGCATGCTTCAAAATATATCAAAATGCAAATCAAAACAAATCACATGTATGGCAGTGATTTAGATCCACTCAAATGCACTCCTAAGCAGAGGAAGGGAGAGGCTGAAGTTGATCAGTTCCACTATGTTCCTAGTTGAGATAATAAGTCCTCTGCACAAAGCAAATCAGCTTCTCCATAGGTCATATAGTCAGGGACACTGAGCTGCAAATTGGCAGGGGAGGAAAGCACCTTCCCTTCAGACTTCTCTCAAAACAAAGGGATTATTTTTAAATAAATAAACATAGCAACCGGCCAAGTTCACCTGAAACAACACTGGAGTTCTGCACAACATTATGTTCCTGAGTCCTCATGTCATATTTCATGACAGATAAGGACAGTCAGATTTATCAAAACCATTTCTAATACTGCAACATCACCAGGTCAAGTATAAATCCTTGCTATCTGCACAACCATAGCAAGGACTTTGACCATGCAACAGGTCAGGATTCAGCATCCCACCTTCAACAAAACTTCTGTGGCAACAGCACTGCAGCCCTGCCTGTGGATATTGGAAGTAACCCGAGTATAGGCCACGCCTGGAAACTCTGTCTTCAGCTTGTCTCACCTTCACACTGCACAGAGGAAATGGATCTGTTTGAACCAGAAGCATAGCAGTGATCTCTATTTTCAACTTCACTGATTCTAACACAGACACATAAACAGTCTTTCAACACTAATGAACAGACAGGAATCTAAATTAAAAAGAAAAAAAGGTGGGGTCACATCACTTTTCTTAGGTGACTATTATGAATGCATACACCTAAGTACAACCACATTCTTCCTCTTTATACCTTTTTTTTCTGATCTAGGTGTGACTCAGATTTATCAGGAGCAATGTAAAACCACAGTTGATTGTTGCAGCGCAAGAAAAGCTGAGACTAAGCTATTTAATTAGCTCATAAGTAAGAAATTAATAAAAATGAATGAGCACAAATGTCTGACAGAGAAGAAATACATTACTGAATTTAAAGTATATCAAGAGTATCATTTATTTTATCACAGCACAAGTTTGCAATATTGTGGGAGATGTCATTTCAGCACGATCAATGAACAATTCAAACCAAGAGCAATCAGTTCCTTTATCTGCCACAGTTCTGTCATTTCACATTCCAGGGCCACATAAAGTACTTCTGGCAAAAGCTGTCTCCTGTAAAATCAACACTCAGATCTATTTTTATTGGCAGCAATTTAGGAACAACTTGAATTGTTTATCTCTAGTGAAACTTCACAAAACCCAGAGTGGCTTGATTTTGCTACCATCGTCCAAGAACAACTGAATCACTAAAAAGCTCCAAATTAAAATCTACTCAAATACTATTTAATCATTTATTCCAGGCAAATTTAAATAATAACTTACTTTTTTAACAAATTGCTATAAGAGTTAAATGAGACTCTGAGTAGGTTTTGATCATTCTTAGTTTACACATAATGAAAATAATTTGTTTATATTTACTGAAATTTAAATGCATAAGGAATACAAAAATTAATGTGTTCTGTGTTAATCTGTAACAGTTTTCTTGATGCAGTGCTCCACAACAATTAGACTGGGGATTTAATTCTGAAATTAGTACATATTTAGAGCTCTGAGGCTAACTCAAGTAATTTTTATTTTTAATTGAGAGCGTATTTCCTTCTGGGAAACACAGACTGGGAAATTGCATGTTTTAGAAAAATCCTATATATTTTTATCCACCCCTCTGTTCAAATATGTTGTTTATTGCTTTTAACAATGATTATAGATATATACAGCTATGAGTCTTAAAAGACCCAGCTGAAAATTACGTGAATTTGTAGGGGAATTTGTTGTGATACATGTAACTGTGGAACTTTGGGCAGATGATCAAAAGTGGTTCATCTTTTACCTGTAACCCATAGTCCTTGCTAGCTGAAAAAGTGATCAAATTTGTAGTAACCTAATTTCTTAGCTTGAAATGCTGTTCTGGCACAAGAGAAGTCAGGCTCTTTACATCGTCTTAGTCTTGCCAAGCCAGAGAGGTTATTACACAACCATTTTATTTGGTTAGAACAACCATCTTGTATAATTAATAAAACGTACTATTTCCATCTGTGAAACACACAGTATCTCCTGTATCAAGTTCAAGTCAGTCACTCTCATGTGAGTGTTTAGAAGTACAGGCAGTTTTAAAGTAATTTTAGGCAATACGTCCTGTGATTAATACCTATTTTCCCCCCCTTCAGTGATGCTCCAGCTGCCTTGTCATTCTACCCAAGGATTGAAAGACACTATTTCCATGCTTTAGTTAAACTGGCATTTTAGTATTTCATCGATTAAAATATGAGAGTATTCACAAAAAAGCATGAACCAGTGCAGCTAGTCATAATTCCTGCTCTATGATTCTGTTTGTCTCCCAGAACAATCCTCTACTTTCAAGTACAAGTAAAATTGTGCACAACTTGGAGACCACTTGTTACTCAACCCGTTTCTTTCCTGAACAGTATTACAACACACTGTGTAGTTTCAGCAGGAGATCTGATCTCACTCTGCAGAATTATTCCCATCTCCCTTCTTTGTACACCTTGCATTGCTGAGGCCTGTAAGAGTACAAACGTTTGTGGTCCGAGAATCATTATAAAAAAAGTAGACTGATTTCCGTGATTTCAAATGCCGAATGAAAAACAAAACTGACACACAAAAAGAATTTCACCACTGGAAACAATATACATGAAAGAAAGTCTATACCTGTTACCATTGTCCCTTACCCAAGGTAATGAAAACCTCCCTCAAAGTCTGTTTATTGACTTGTACGGCCTTTGAGTGTAATCTTCAACAACAGTATGGAGATAACTGGTTAAAAATCACAGCATTGTAGAATCATTTAGGTTGGTAAAGACATTAAAGATCATCAAGATCTCCTTCAGTTGCACTAAGGTTAGCATTTTGCTTATCTGTATCATTGACCTACTCAGTCTGCCCATCTCTACTTCCTGGGTTCCACTGGTGAGCGTGATTGCCTATCATTCCACTCATGTCAAACACAAGTTGATCAGTTGGAGTTAGGTACTGTTTCTCAACTCATGAGTTAATGCAATTGTATCGGGGTGTGGGAAGGGGAGGGTGGGATGGGACAGGGACATGATGGTATGGCACCACACACATACACTTCAAATAAAGTACACTTAAGGCCCATACTTGAGATGTTAAATACAAGTGTCTGACAGCTGACGTCAAAAACATCATTTCAGGGCTGAAGGGATATTAGGAGAGAGAAAGAGGTGCAAAAATGGCGGTGTTGCCAACACAGGAGTAGGAATTCTTGACCTAATGAAGGCCAAAAGGATGAAAGGCATCGTGATTTTCATGCAGGGGTCTCATGTACCCCTAGAGAAGCCCACCATTTTCAGCGAAGATTTATCTTAAAAGAGATGCAAAAGCAGAGGCCATCTGAAAACTTTTTGTTTTATATCCAATATAGTTATAAAAATCCTTCAGATTACCCATCAAAATTATTTCTGGTTTATCATGTTGTTGATCATAGTCTGCCAAAGAATCTAAGCAGAGAAGCTCAATATTCTTAATTTGTACCATAAGTAAACAGCTAGGAAAGCATGTAATTTTTACTCATTACAAAGGAAAACAACCAAAGAGCTAAGATGCAATTAAATCACTGAGGCATATTACAAATAATCATGTCAGTAATGCGTTTTTATGTTGCAAAGAATAGCACTGAGCAATAGTTATGCTGAACTATGGTTTGTTCATTAAACAATGGATCTTGTTCTATTAATTACATGAAACATTCTCTAGACAGATTTGTTATTCAGTTTGGTTAACAGTGATAATTTTTATTAAAAAAGTAATACAATTCATCTTGCAGAACGTATTTGAGCAGGTTAAATTTATTCAGAAAGTAAAATATGCTACCCTTTCTCATATGTAGTTTGACCTATTTTATGTTAAATTGAGAATGTTTAGACTTCACAAAGGATACAGAATAGGACCCTAAATCAGTACAATATGCAAAAAAAAAAAAAAATCACATTGAATATTTATCAGGGAAAATTATTTCCTCCCCTGATGAACATGGAATTTCTAAAGGGGATTAGGAAGCGTTATGGGAGAAATACTGCAAATGCATTAATTGAACACAAATATGCCCTTTACTTCTTGACACTTCATTTGGAAAACATCAAGTAGGTATTAATTAAGATAACAAATGACCCATACTTTTAATCTTTTGCTTTAATGACTGATGAAAATTTATAAACTTTAATGCTACTTCTTCACTGATGCAGAGCTAAATATACAAGAGAATAACATAGACCTAATTTAAGTAGTAAAAAATTAAGTCTCACTTTTGATTTCAACGTATACCTCAGAAACATAGGCAAAAAAAATCAAGTATTCCTTGATTTCCTTCCTCTGAAAGATCTCACTGGGAAGCAGAAGACAATTTGTCAGTTTTAGAGAAGAATGGTCAGCTGGTGACAGGTTATTGGTACGAGTGTTCTTAACCAAAGGCAGGAATGCTCTGCACTGTTCAGAAGCTACTATGCCTAAGAACATCTGTACCAAAATGAAGCCTCCACATTTATCTGGTGAAAGTTTCCTTTAGAAAGCTGGGTCCTACCTCTGTTCCAATCCCTAAATTAATAACAGAAAAATGAACATTTGCTTATGATCTAAAAGGGATGTGCCAGCTATTTCTACACATAACCTTTATTGCCTTGCCATTGACATAAATTTTTTTATCTCATGGACCAAGGGGACTAAATTACCCCTCCTGCAATCACAGTAATTAAGTTGCACACTTTCTCTAAACAATATAAAATAAGACTTACATTGAGAACATATACTCCTATTTTTACCAAATGTTCACTTCAAACATACCAGATAATTCCAATTATTTTTCCAGCATTTTTATTGTGCTACCAGCTGCATTTCTAAGGACTAAAGTTTCTTAAATGTAGCAGAGCACCATGATTATAGAGCTCTCTGAGCTTGAAGGAAGGTAAGCAAGCCATTTTGGGAGCAAATGAGCATAAAACGGCTCAAAAATAAGCTGTATTTCCTTGTATAGTATAGTTTAGTAGACATCAGTTTGAGAATTATCACTGACTATTTAGATAACTAGTTCCCAGCATAGCTCTCCACATCAAAACCCTCTAATTCAGTTCCCACTGACCCTGATCCCCAAAATACCTCCTATTTTGCATTTACCCTTTTACTAAAACCTGTGGAACAACATCTGGGTTCCACCTTAGTGCTAAAATGTTTGAGTACTATAACACTGTCCAACTGCATCAGAAAAATTCTAAACTTCTGCTCTGTTTTTTGACATGGAGAATTTCATCTTGTATTTATTTAGGGAAGGTATCGGCAGATGAGAAATTGAAAATTAAAAAATCTGTAATATTTTTGTAAACCCCAGTTACCTAACAGTTGGTAGAAATGGTGTCTTATCAGTAAGAGGCTCTTAGACACCGAGCATGGAATGGCTGAAGCGAGCAAACATTAACATTTCCCACTGCCCTTTTCATAATGTCCACTATCAGGATTTGCTCCAGGAAAGCAGTCACATACCATATTAAACCAACATGGGCTACATTTGTAAGTAATTTGGCAAACGGCTGATCTCTGTAGACCTTTGCCTGAATTTCTCTGTGATTTGCATATTGTTAATAATTATATTCAGCAGGAAAGTTTTCTTTGTAATTAGTTCTTTTAAGTGCATCAGAGCTTTAGAAGACATACATTCATTTGACAGTTTTCTAATTGCTTTTTATGTTGTCATCTTTATGGCAAAAGAGCTTTATGATCCTAAACCTCTAAAACATTTTAATTTTTCCTAGAACTTGATATTAAAGGGCTAAGAACTGTGGTCAGATTAAACCAGTGTAACTAATTTGACAGCACATGAAGTCTTCCCAATGCATCAGTTCTGTTAGTCAGGCATTTTTAACTCTTTCCATGAGACTACACAAAAATAGGACAAACCACATCTTGTTTGATGAGAGTAAAGATTTGCTTCATACTTAGCATCTTTCATGCTTACTGTCTAGACCAGGCCGGACAGATTGCTTTAGGAAATTTGTTACACATACTAGCAAAACTCACTGTCAAGTAGATTGTTTTCTTCATATCCATATTAAATGGCTGTGAGAGGCAAAGTTGTGCTTAACGATTTAAACATTGTCATGAAAGACTTTTTGCCCATGAGGACAAAACTATAGAAAGAAGCTGCAGACACCAAAGCCCAGCTTCACCTGCTTCACCTGACCACAGCTTTGGGTCACAGCACAGAACTGGGACTAGAGCCACCTGCCTGAGGCAGCTTAAGACAAGAGCAAGGTGACACTGCTGAGGGTCAATTCCCTCAGGCCCAGGGACAAGGCAGCAAGGCTGAGGGAGAACAATGGATCCCCAAGCAAGCCGAGGCCAGCAGCTGTGCTGGCAATCAGCTC
>VZRM01003597.1:551835-586492 GCA_013397955.1 Grantiella picta | reverse complement strand
AGCAGAGCACTGCAGTGACGCAAAGGGACGCAGCAGGTGACAGTCTGTGCTCAGACCTGTGGCCAGCTTGCTCCCTGCCAGGGGAGCTCCCTGGGCCTTCCCAGCTGCCCCAGTGGCTGTCAGTGCACTGAGCTCCATGTTTGGGGGGACCTCAGCACCCTGAGGAGCTGATGGAGACAGACAGAGCATCCACAGAACAGCACTGCGATCCACGCAGCACTGAGGTTTTAATAATCTGTCCCTGTCTCTTTTTTCCCCTGCAACCACCTCTCTTTAAGTCCCATTTCCCGTTTCAATAAAATCCATACTATTGACTTTGGCTTATGGTCTCCTTTGCACCTTAATCCGGGCAAAGGCATCTCTCTAACAATTTTAATAACCAGATCACAACAATGACCTTTACTCTTATTTGCCCGACAAGATTTTCTTCTTCCCTCTAAGGCATTTACTCAGTTGTCTGTGAATTCTTCCCTGCATTAGTACTCAGTAGGGTTCTAGTGTTCAATCTTAATAAAAGGCTCCACACGGCTTTTGCTCCTGGAGCACTAATCACTTTTGCCATTCTACTTCCCACCTTTTTATTAACACAGGCTGGGCTGACATTAACAATTCAGCAGAACAGGAGATCAGGAGATCAAAGTAGATCAAAGCAGATGGTGCTGAGTGCACTCCATCGCCAACCCTGGTTTGAAAGTTTCAGGGTTAGACTTTGGACTATGTGTCTTATGGACCAAGTACCCCAAACACACTGTTCAAGGCTGTCCAAAGGAGCAATGGGTTTGGACCCTCACAGTTCCATTAGGGAAGAGCAGTCGGCAAGATACCAGCCTGACAGTCTCAAAAACAAACAAACAAACAATAAAAGAAAAAAAACCTCTAGTTTATATGCTTGCTATAAATCAACACCTGCCAGATCATGTTTCAAAAAACAATTTGTCCAAACTGAAGCACTACCAAATGTGCAGGCAAACACTCACATGATAGTAATGAAAGGAAAGAAAAAAACTCCAAGACTATAATCAGCACAACCTTAGCAAAGAGATAGCTGCACTACTATAAGAAATTATTTTTTAACATGGATTTTGGTTTTGAACATTTAGGTTGAGGCAATGAACTCTTTATTTTCCAACCTCCATGTGTGATTTTCTTTTAGTTCAGTCAATCAAAAAAGACTTCAGTACTGGTAAAGGCCTTTGCTTGCTGGCCATTTCATTATTTCAATGATGACTGTATTACACGTTTTGAAAACTGTGTTCATTCAAGTTTATTGACCTGTCCAAACTTTTACTTCCATTACTGTATCTCATATTTTACTAGATCAGTTATTTATAGTGCAAGGGAAAAAAAAAAAAAGAAAACACAGAAAAAACCCCATAAACCCACCAAACCTCCTCAGAACTCAAATCACAATTACAATTTGAAAAAGAAGTTTGGGGTTTTTCTCTCTCTGTTAGGAAATTATTATTTTCTTTTAATCCATTTACTGAAGGACCGGATCAAAAAACTCCAGATTTATATGAAGCCACAGAATTAAAGAATTGCAGATTTCAGCCCAAGATTTGATGAAACCAACTGTTCAATCTCTCAGCGTTAGCTTAAGAGAAGAAAAAAAGTCAACAATATAAAGTGTTTCATGTGCAAGGAAGCACTAGATGAGACGAACCTTTATTCAAGAGGCATTTAACTGATACCCAAGACCAAGTTAAGTTTTCTGCTCTTTTATAACTGGGAAATTTCAGACTCTCAAGTTGTAAACCAAGGCATTCCCTGGTTCACGGGGAGAACCTATCACAACCGGTTAGTTCAAGTTTTTTGTGAAATTTTCAAGATAGACTTAGAGAAAATTTAAAGCAGCAGCTATTTTTTTTTACTTTGTGGCAGATGTACCCCAAGTGGGAAGTGGGTTTTATTCAGACAGCTAGTGCAAACCTGCAACTCATCAAGTCTCATTAGTTCTAGTGACTTAATGATTGCTAAATAATCATCTCAAAAACTGAAAGTATTTGGAATTTACTACACAAATTTTTCTTCTACACAAAGAGACAAAGGAGATCTCAACAACTGTTTAATGAATTACTTTAGAACAGTAATACTATTACTGAAATAATTCCCATCATGAAGGGTGATTTAAGTGTGAAAGTAAACTTCAGAATGGCTTTGGATCCTCTTACTTGGGATGTTTTCAGTAAAACTAAATGTAAACTGAAACAGATCCCCTAGACAGCACATTTTAGTTTTCTTTTTCTGATTTGTATATAGAAGGACGCTTCAACTGCATGGCTACAAAAATAATATAAAAAGCCAACTTAGTCACCAAAGAGTCTTGGATTAAAAAGTCCATGATTTACTAAAGTACAGCAAAAACTAACATCCAGCTCATTAATCAGTGTTAATAAGCATACTTCCATTGAGGTCCAATTTATGCTAGCTAAGAATCCAGCCTTAGATGTAATGATCTAATTGGCAATGAAGCAGAAATATAGGTTCACAAAATCCACAGTGAGGAAACAGAAGAAAAATAGAAAGAAGGAAATATTCTGGCAGCAATCCAGCATTCATAACTGAACTAATGTTCAATTACTGTGAAATGCTTTATGGAAATAAATGTTAGTTCTACATGAATCCCAAATGAGCTCATTACAATCAATGCTATTAAAACAAAGTGCTACTAATATGCCAAACAACTGTGATTGCAGTTTCATAAACTAGTGCTTAATATCCATCAGATATTAAAAAAAAACTCTGTAATAACTAAACATAATGATGTGTCTAATTTGAAATTATGACATGGATGATAATGTTAATTAGCCTTGCACACATAGTGCAATGTGTAAAACACATTAGAATACCTAAAGGTTACTGACAGATCACAAAACTACTCTTATTATGTTTTGCATCATCAGAATAGGAAAATCATAGACTCATTACATTATATAATCATTCACTTGTTTTCATTTATTTTTTTCCCAAAGCCTAAGTGTTTATGAACACACTTTTTGTTAGAAATTTATAGTTAGTATAGTACGTAAAACATGGAATTTAATCACCATTTTCAGACCCCTAAATGACAGCTAAAAAACCCCAACAATTAATTACTTACACAAATACAAGCTATTAATAAACATCAGTCCCCCATAATGTGGGAAAACTATTAAATTCTGTGAACCTGTTCAGTCTGAATGTTTCCAAGGGCCTTTCCCAAAGGAGAATAACACATTTTTGTTAGAGTATAATGGGCGATTTTATTTGAAAATATATTTACAAGGCAGCTGTACAGGCACCACCATCAGTACTGGAATTTCCCTAATAGAAAAGGTTTCACTTAAAACACCCCCACGCTACTTAGCCACAGATTTTAAACACAGAATATCTGAGAAGTTAACAGCTGAAGCAGCATCAAAGGGACAATGGTGCCACTCATACTGTACATTCTAAGGCTTGTTGTTAAAGAAATCTGACAATTTCCTTTCTTGTTCGGAACTATGTAAATTTAAATAACACCCTCACAGTTTGAGTGTAAAATTACCAGTGAGCATTTAGGATTCATATGTACGTGTGTGCACTAGTCAGAATGAAGTATCTACATAGTCACCTTGAGAAAGAATAATTTTTTTATCAAATCTGTGATTTTTATGTTGTGATTCCAAATACACTTCAAGAGCTGTTCAGATATACCAAAAGCTTTGAAAACTCTTTTTTTTTTGATCTGTATTTGTGCACAATTTTTCCAAATTATATTCTAGGAATTGCTTCTTCTCTGAGAAATTTAGACTACATATTTTCTAGTTAAAAACACAATTAGCACTGTATAAGGACAAAACTTTTGCAAAGGAGTGGGATGCAGAAAGTGACATTCCAAATTGAAAAGGATTTTAGTGATTCAAAATATCCTCTAAACATTCTTTTCAGAATAGTCGTTTCACAACACAAACAGGGAAAATGGTACCATTTAAAATGAATAGCAGTAAGAATAAAGCCAAATTGTCTTGTTCCGGGAATTTGATGTAAAAAAATGGAACATTCTGTAGTGTTGAAAATCTTCTTTTCCTCTCCCATCTCTACAGACTTATTTATTCTGTTCAGAATTTTATTTGAAGAAAATGTTCCATTAAATACAACTTTTCCCCAATCCCCTTAGCCACTCTGTCAACACCAGCATTTTTGGAGCTGTGATTTTGATGAGGTTTTTAAATCACAAATCTCTTACCATGATCATTCATATGAAAGGCTACCACACCACAATATAGTCACACCATTCTTAAAATATCATTGATATTGAAAAACAAACACTTATCTCTAAACTTCTTTCAAATTACGTCAGACAACTGTTGCTATTCCTTGAAATATCAGCACTGCCATCCTTGTGCAAGGACATGACAAGGGTGACCCAGACAAACACCCAAAAAACAAGGTGTCTTGCCTTTTGCCAGTAGTACTTTCAGTGCAACACTTCCTTTTTTCCCCCCCTGCATATTCTCTTGACCAATATTTATTTATAATTCAACTGAGGTTTATCTTTCAAACTACGAGGCCTGAAAACAGCTTCAGCTAAAACAGCTATTAAGGGATAATATTCTTTTGCATCCTCTAATTTTTGATCAGAAATAATATTCTGTACCAAAATCACCCAGTTAGTAGGAAGAAAAAAAAAAATATTTTTATTCAATTTTTCTGATGGAAAAATATCTAGCGGAAGAATTTCCACTTGTACCTGATTGCAAATGTAAGTTAAAGCAATTTCATAAAATTATATTACTAAGGAAGGCAAAAGTCTCTATTCTTTAGAACACTAAACAAATTTGCAACAATTACCTGGAGAAAAATTGACTTATTTAATCTGTGTTGACACTCTTGCACTTATGAGAAACACAGCAATAATATAGCAAAATTTTAGGGGGAATAAATCTGTTTTTAAAAAAAAAATTGAAAAGAAAGTTGTTAAAAAGTAGGAAGCTTAGAAGAAACATCTAAAATATGCTTTTAAAATGATAACTATTGAAGTTTTTACATACCATTAGTAAAATTATGATTCCTAAACTGAGACAAGAATAAACACAGAAACATAACCACAGAGTATTTCTGAAGGGGAAAAAAAAAATTCCTGGGCTTCCACAATCATGGAATACTTTTAAGAAAAAATGGCAGGCACAAAATAAGTGCCTGTAATTATAATAAGTTTCTCTGCTGTGGAAACTGCTACTCAGCAGTAAATAGAAGTAAAAATAATTATTTCCTGCCAAAAAAAATTCAACTTTACATTTTATCATTCCAACAGTTTTGTTAACAAGATAACAATATTTTTGTCCTCACAACTTTGAAAGCAGAACCATGTGAATTAATAGCTAATTCCGATTTAAAATTAATGAGCTTTACCGCATTTATTTCTTTCCAATTTTCTTGAATAGAATTTCCTTTAAATAGTCTTTCACATAATGCATAATCTTATGAATCCCAATTGAGCAACAATGAAGTCTCGTTAGTCTTTGTCACCTCGTAATCATTCATGCTGCATTTTAAACAATCAACATAAATTGCTGCCTTGGGAAATTATTTTGGAGTTATGGAAGAAATATGTGCCAGTTTAAGTTGTAGTTTGTTCTTGTAAAGCATTTTATACTAAAGAAGTCTTACTGGGCATACAAGAGTGTTTTCTTATTAAATTACTTTTTTTCTGCTAAGTGTGGATTATTTCTGACATATGTTAAACTCTAACTGCCTACCCACTTCATAACAGGTCTATTTAAAACCAGCATTTTTCACAGACGTAATAATGTAGATTTATATATTTTAAAGGAGCATTTCAAAACAATTCAAAAGAGGAGAAAAAAACAGAAAAAAACACGCAGGGGTATTTTTTCACGAGGAGGAAATTTCACAGCATAAACGTTTATTTCAAGGGATTTCTTTAATTTCCCCTATACCTCATTGTCAAGTCATCTGTTTCTGGCATTTTGACAGAATTTATAATGGAACCAGCCCCTTGTTTGTTGACCTGACAATTAAGCAATGCTTACAATTAAATCAGAATCCACCTCTGGGCAGTGGGCCAGCACAAATCTCACCTACCACTTAGCTGCTGGTTTTGACTCATTTTGAGACTAGATGGCAGCTAAGTACATCATTAATGGATGTTTTCATTTCACACTAAGATTCAATTTATGTCTCATCCTTCAGTACCACACACTCAATAATATCTTGTTCCATGTCGTTCAATGTTTTGGCAATAGTTTTAGTGCTACAGGATGAGAACACGTTTTCCAGATATGGTCAATGTCCATCATTAAATGCAGAAAGAGAGTTGTTACCATATTGCAGTATGAACTCCCTGTAAATGGGCAAGGTGCTCACTTCAGATTTGGAGGCAGTGCAGATAGCAAGCAAATTTTACAGAGACAAAACCAGGAGATTAATTACTCTTTGGTTTACCACAGGAGTTAGGCTACCAGGGAAAAGAAGGGGAAATATTGGAAATACACAAAGCTTTTGAGCAAAAGAAGCTTATAATTTTAATGTGCAAGGCTTCCACATTCTTGCAGATCATCTAAGACATGCTTATATCTTGGCAAAGCTGTAGGTACCCTGAATTTATGTATTTCATGAAGAGGGAGACTGACATAGTGCTGTCAGAAGGCTCCCATTAGGATTCTTTTCTCTCCTTTCCTTAGGTGTTTCCTTTCCCATACCTTAGGAGGGTAAGAACAGACCAGTTCATTAAAAATATGGGACTTGGGTTTCAAAAGTTTTGACTGAAAAGTTATGACATAGAAATTTCTGTAACCTCAAATACAGAACCAGTTTCTCTAACCAAGTCATATTTAGCCCACTCAAAAACGCATCTCCTTTAACACACAACACAAAGTCTCCAGTACTTTAAACCCAGTAATTAGTATATTGCTGGGCAAAATGAAAAGTTGAGATACATAACACTCAAGTTCTTAATGCCCTGCATCCTTCATCACTGCAAGGATTCATTCTCTCATGAGAAACACGTTGCTCAGGCACACAGTCTTCAGACAGGACTCCAAACTGTGTGTCTCCCATGGAAGGACATGTCTCACTGTAGTCCAGAAGAATAGAGCCTTACCTATCTGTGCTTGCATAATATTCCCTAGAGAATAGCTTGGAAACCTGAGCCACGATTACATACCCAAGATCATCAGACCTGTGACAGGGACCTGAGAGGTTCAGCGAACCCCAGCTCTCGACTCAACTCGCTGGCATCACCACGGTAGGGAACTTGACCTACAGAGGACACGGGAGAGCTGCATCACCCCAGCCTCCTTCTGAAAAGACTGCCTAAAGCTTTCAAAGCACAGATTTCCAACAGAACAAACACGAGAATGGTTAAGAAGCCAGTAAGCTTTGCTTTATTTTATTTTTAAATCGTTATGGTTTCGCACAGCATTTGAAGTAAAAGTAATAAAAAAGATATTTCACAACAAAAGTCTTGTTTTGCTGCATAGTTCCCTAACCAGCTGTAGATTAAAGGATCTCTTCCTGAATAGAGTTTCATCAGTTCTGTCATTCCCACACCCTTAAACATTTGCAGAAGAAAGTTTTCAAAGAGCCAGGACCCCTTATTGAAATGTCTTGTGAAAAGAGGAAAAAAATCTTTATACAAGAGCTTGCAATTATTAATAGGCTTCAGTTTTAGTTAGTTAATGATCCAATTCAGCTGTGATCAAAGCACAACAGCTAGATAATTCAGGATAGAAAATGGAGTTAATTTACTTAGATATGATACTACTTTCCTAATGACTTTATTTCAATGGAGTTTCAATAAGTTATTAAGTTATTTTACTCATTAGTCCAACAAGATGTCTGCAGGCAATTAACATGTCACTCCTCATGAAAACAGAGCATCTATTTCTTTTACAGAGGGGTATTTTTAAGATTTATATTACTGAGATTTTTCAAAAGTTTAGGGAAAAAGTAATTAAACACTCAAGCTCAATGAATTGGCCATTTATTTTTGTTTATTTAGGGGATTGAATGACTAATGAAAAAAGTTACCACTATTAAGACCCATTTATCAGTGCTTCATCTAGTTTTCAGTTGTGCTTGCCAAACACGGATTTCCCTTACCTCAGCAGACACAGACCATACACACTTTAAGAACAGAACACAAATTCAAGACCATCAGTTTTTGTAATAAAGTCATTCTCTCAAACTGCTAAGCGAGATCTGAGCAGTCCTAAAGACCTAGGAATAGTTAAAAAATGAGCTATAGCAATTACTCTATCAGGTTTTATCAGTTTGTATTCTAGTATCAGTCACCTCATATTCTAATATAAGGATGTCATAGCATTAGAAAATTTACAGGGCAGAAACTCCAAAATGGGTTACATTCCCTTAATTTTCAACCTCTTCCCCCTACCAATAAGGAGAGACAAATGTGAAGAGATATGAACAGAAAAATAACAGTTTACTAAAAGAAAAATAGCAACAGCCAATCTAACAGCAATAGCCACTGGATACAGAAGTTCTGAGCCAGCAGAGAAACAAAGCAAACAAGGTGGCAGCTGCTGGATGAGCCCAGAAGACAAAGACAAGATGGCAGAGAAGCTCCTTTCTCTAGGCCACACGGCCAAGAGAGAACACAGGAAACAACACAGCAACCCAGCCTCCATGGCTCCAGAAATCCCTTGCCCAAACAAACCCAAAACCTGGAAAAACTTTTTAAAATGTTTTGCCCAGAAGGAGTCAATAACGCAGAAATGCTGGCAGAAACTTGCTGGCAGTTGCAAAGCCTACCACCCTGGGTGGCTGGAGCTCACGGAGCAGAGCCTCTCACCCAGCGTGGATGGCCTGGGGACAGCTGCACTTGTGTTCATAAGCTGCAAACCCCTCTCCTCAAACCTGCTGGAGAGATTTTATTTTACTTTTTAAACCAAGGACAGCAACAGGCCTTCTAGACTTGTCTCGATTTAGCTGTCCTCTGGCTCCTAGGCTCTTAAGTACTCATCCTTCAAGCCAAAATGCAGAGGTAGAAAGCAGGGTAAGCAGAGAAAGGGGAAGGTTTCTGCTGTGGCCTTGCAAACCTCATTACCTGCAGCATAAGCAATTTGGACTACTCAGACATACTGGCCCTGGAGAAGTCAGGCAGAAACGCTTACTGGAGAGAAGCAGAATTAACTTATCCTTCTAAATGTATTTCCCGAGACAAGATCCCACAAACTTTAACAGCCTAGCAAAAGTGCACAAGAGTGGGTCAAACCAGCTCGGAGGAAGAATAATGAGCTTGACAACCAGCGCTGCTGGGAAAGGCATGCAGACAGCTGTGGAGACAGCCAGGCTGACAGGCTTTTTTATTGTTTTGTTTCTAATGGTACTCTGATAAAATAGGATGATCAAACAGAAATGCACATTCATAAAGTGACTCTCTGAACCCTCTTCTCTGTTATTTATGGCAAGGTAGGAGGTCAAATCAGAGGGGTTTTAGAAGAAAAGCTGCAGGAAGGATTTGCTTAATTCCAAGAAAGGGCAAGTTTCTTCTTCTTAAAAGAAAATTACTAGGCACATCCTTCTTAAGAGCTAAGAAGTTCCCAACAAATTTGATTTCCAAATGCAGTTTTGCATAGGCAATTATTTTTTCTCCAACTCAGAGTATTTGTCTTTTTGTTTTATTCTTTAAAATAAGTATTTTGAAGGAATCCTTTGCTTTTAGCACAAATAGCACCACCACACCTCATTATGTAGTTTAAGAAGACTTAGTTTGAATTATCCAATAAGAGACTTACGGCAGTATAACACTCCTGCAGAAAAAAATACTTCAGAATAATTTCAGAAATTTTCAGAAAGGTGAACTCAAATGGAGTCTTTCAAGTATCATAATATTAAACTTTTTCCCCCAGGTCCCCAGTTCAGATGCAAATGCCATATGTACACTGCTGTTAGAATTTTCAAGATGCTAATTCTGATTTACAGGATTGGCTTAGAGTCATATTAACCTTCTCCCATGAAATTCTTAATAATGATATGCCCAAAGAAATGTTTCACATCATCATTATGTTGTCATCAACCTTGGCAGCATGAAGTATTTACCACATTTTTCAAGCAGTGTTTAGCACCTTACAGGACAGAAGTGAAATTTTAGCTTTTGGGATAAAGAGAAATGGAATGGAAATGATCAGCTGGGGGAAAAAAAAAACAAACCAAAACCAACGTTAAAAAAAAAAGTCTAGTACTGTAAGGGATTACGCACCATAAGCACCATTGGGAAAAAAGAATTCAACTCCTTGCTATCCTAGACGCTTCTGTAGGAACTTCAATATTTTAGGAACAGATGATGCACTACTATCCCCAGCTTTTAGGCTCAACTATCCTGTATCAAGTCCTCCATTTCTCCATGGCACAAGACAAGTGTCACATTCCCAATTCTTTTCATACATCAAACCACTGTTATATTGCCATGCCAGAAATATTTCTTCCACAGGCAGAGCTCAAAAATGTATTCACATCATCCTCCCAACTGGTCCCATAAAACCAGTAAGGGCAAAAGGTCAGTTAGTGACTGAGGTTAGCTAAAAACAGAAAGGGGCAGGAGGAGAGAAATTAAAAAGAAAGCAATTTCAGCGCTATGCTGAAACCAATTTGCTTGTATCCTAACACTGGCTTTCTCTTTCCCACTCAAACCCAAAATAAAACACTTCAGTCAGTCCTACAGATTCTCTAAAGATAGAGAAATAGAAGTAGGCTCTTTGAACCTGGGCCTCCCAAACACTGAATTAATGTATTAGCCAATTTCCCCCTCAGCTAAGGAGGGTCAGATCTAAGTCATTCCCTTTCTTAGAATTGCTTATTCAGTCTGCTACAGCCACTTTGAGGATATTCAGTCAAGTCACAAAGGTTTTCTCTTTGGAGAACTCAACTATATTATCTTAAAAACACAATAAATAAGTATACACAGAGTCCCTTCAAAATCCAAGCCAGATTGGAAGTGGTTGTCTTCACAAAGGGATCAGGTAACACCATTTATCTGTCAAGACTAGACAATTCATGAAACATTCTCTCTTACCTCTGAGATGTTTTCTGAACAGCACGTGGTGTCATGAATATAGTAAACAACAAAGCTTTTAGGAGAAAATTCATTACAATATTAAAATCCCCATCATTATGAACTCTTTGGAAAACAGAAAAAGCTAAAGGCTTTCCTTCATTCCTTTTTCATGGGGTAAAAATAGTTACTAGCAACAGGGAATACAACCAGCCAGCAGTATTATTTTGGACAGTTTTAGTTCTGTAGTGCTTTATATGCTTAATAGCTCTCAATTAACTCAGCAGAAGAAACCAATTATGAAATTACTATAGCAAATAAAATGCAGTACTCCATGCAAAAATTAAACTATATGAATATATTTGCAAATTCCAAACATTAAAAAGGAACACAGAAATGGATAAACCAAGGCTAAACGAACTGTGTTTTGAGGCAGGTAGGGGAGAAGAAGAGGACAATATATTTTCAGGTAAGATCAGACTCAGTTTGGCATCTCAGACAAAACTTGTCACAGTAACACAGTGAACACCAACAAACGAGTTGAAATTGCCAAGCAACTAGAGTTGGTCTAGCTTGTCCTGAAAGTTCTGAATGGTAGATAAAATTCTTTGATCATCAAAGCAGTCAAAAAAGGCAAAAAGAAATATATCTAGATAGCCATGGATTTCAGCATCTGAGCAACTTCAAGCTCTCAAAAGCACAGCAAAAAATTCGCACATTCCCGACTGTAAGTTTTTATAGGGTGAGAAAGCATCAGGATGGTCTATGCTTCTCTCTACCATGCTCACCTCTCTACCTTACTTTCATGTTTCATGACTACACAGAAAGGGAATATACTGAGACTGACCAAAGTTAACAGCTGAGCGCTTACATTTTCCATGCTCAGGTTTGCTTTGGAGAAAATAATCATTCAATAAATTTCAGAGAAGCAAGCCATTGCACAAATGCTACATGAATATCTCTAGCAATGTTGAAGGCCCCAGCAAGTAAAAGTGTTCAAACTATTCGGTGAACTAATTAACTGAATTCATCTGCCATTTATTAACCTTTTCGAATTAATGTTCTATCGAGTAATAAAATACAGAGCAAAGTCACCTTAGGGAAGTATAACCAAACAACTGGTAGAGGGACAGCACCAGGAGTCAAAGGAAAAGTGTGTTACAAAGTTAATAATCATCTCTTGTCAATCCAAACCTGGGCGAAATAGTTGATATCACAGAGGTTGGATGTCAGCTAGTCACAACCACAGCTCTGCTGGTCATCACAAAGGCACAAAGCCTTTGGCTCCATTTTGAAATAATTTCCAAGTTAATTGGAAATGAGTAATTATTCACTGCTACTAAAAATGTACCATCTTTTTGATGTTCTCCCTTATGTATGTTGATTCTCTCCCAGATGGGGAGTAGCTTTTCATTTCTAGGACATATTTTTTTGTGTGACTTCAGGGTAACTCTGAATATTGTTCTGAAGCAAGTCAAAGGAAGCATGCTGTGCTATTAAGATATTGCTGCTTAGTTGCTACTCTGCAGAGATGGACGATGAAAAGCACACACCTCTACTCTTACCCAGCAGGACCAAGAACTGAACTGGCCTCAATCACAACTATAGCAAAGCTCAAAGCTGTATTTGGTCACTCAATTTATTTCTTTTGTGAGACAGGAGTTAGAAAATAGGAATAGGAACAAAAAAGCTCAGAGCCTGACAAAGACAGCAAAGCCCCTTAACAACCACTATCATGAGCTAAATAAACTGGACTTGGAGAAATTAAACTATCACAAGTTACAGTAGATTTTTTTTCCTCATAGGGATAGTGGTAAACCAATACAAAAAAGGAACAAACATATATAAACTTTAGAAAAACAACTTTACACCCCATTTTCCAAGCTCAGCTTCAGCCCAGGGGTTAACATGCTCCAGTGTAGGCTTACCATGAGGCTACAGCTCTTTTGAGGAAAGATGGTCTCTGAGGCGAGTACATCCATTGCCTGCCGTGGCTCCAGGGAACTGGGGTTGCCTTCTCATTGCTTTTTCCCTTGCCCTTTCCAATGCTGGAAGATGGCTAGACAGCAAACTGAAGACTGACATTCCAGCTTTGCTTGAAATATTTAGAAATTTTCTCACTAGAGCCAACTACTTAAATAGACTTTCAGCTAACCTTCACCATTAGTGATCCTTTTTCCTCCCCCTCTACTGTTTTCTGCCCTTCAAAGCATTTCCACAGAGTCACCACCACCTTCTCTAATGAGCTCAGCTGTGTCCTCAGGTGCATCCCCTTTAGAGCTGATGGGAACCAGCTGGTTTGAACAACCCTGCACCCTCTTTGCCCTCACCCTGCAAAAAAACCCCTCACTTTACCACATAAACCCACTTCAGATGACAATGTTCCTTACTAAAAGAGAATTTTGAACAAGATTTTTCTAGAAAAGTGCTTTTAATGCAAATGGTACAGGCAAGTGTATATTTAGCAAATGTGGAACGAGGAAATCCGTAGGGCTTTACACTCAAAAGCTTTGGAAAATACTCAACAGCTGTGAGCATTATTTTTCCTGGTCCCAGTTAGTGTCTAAAATAATGCAGTAATCTATTCATAAATGATAACACTTACCTGAGGTTTTTCTGAGCTCTGAACCAATGTACACAATGAACACGTTTGTGCTCTGCCTGTCTGTGAATGCACAGGTAATCATCCTGCTCCCCCATTTCTGCTGGGAAATACTGGGAGGAGAATGCAAGGTGAAAGCTGTTTCAACCAAATACTGCCATTTATCAGATCTCCAACGCAGAGCAATTCTCACTCCAGGGGTAACTCACAACTGCACAGCTCTAGAGCTGTCTGCAATTGCTTCACCTTCATTAGGGAAAAAAAATCAAGATACAGAATCTAACTGCACTGGCCTACGTCAGATAAACCTTTGCTTTACATCTCTGTACATCTCTAGACTTTTTCAGGTTTTATTATTCAACAGTGTTTACTCCATATTTTAAAAATGCTCCCTTCATACCTCCAAGTCAGCAGTTACTATATTATGGGAAGCATTAGGGGTTTGCCTGTAAGATCAAAATAATGAAAGTTGTGAAGCCAGCGGAAAAAGAGAAAACTTCTTTTTTGTCACTTCTCTGAGCTGGTCACAGATTTCAGTGAGAAACTCCACAAGCAAAATGATTCCCTGTGCTCACTCCAGTTGCAGGATTAGAACCTCATTTCTCGTCAGTGAAACTTCATGAATAAAAACGATGCTGAGCCTCTGCCCTTTATCCTCTACAAAGACATCTATGAAGCTCTTTTATCCTGTTCAGCCCATCAAACGTGTGCTCAAAAAATTTGACTAAATCTGCCAACAAACCGAGTTCTGTAATAAAATATAAATCTAGTTACTTTAAAATAAGGGATCACAAGCCTTCAAAGGAAAATCATTAGGCGGCCTTATGAAAAAATCACTAAGGTTACTGATACCAAAATTCCAACCAGAACTCAGAAAAACCACAGATTTCTTTATAGTAACAGTTGCTTTGAAACATAAGTTATGGAATAACACAGCTACAAGGGGAATATAAACTACAGAAAGAAATGCAAAGGTTCTGAAGTCACACCATCTTTACAAAGCTGTGTTGCAAAAGTGGATTTACATTCACATGAAGTAAGAAACTGCAAAATAGATACAACACACCAGTCTTTATGTTACTCATTCTCACTCTTGCACTTTCCCTGTCAAACCATCTTTCATTTTACTGTTTCAATTCATGAATTGGCAGCTCTCTGAAGAGGCAGCTGTGTTTGCCAGGAGGCTGGATACAGACTCAGAGATGAGAGTTATTATTAATTAGAATCCACCCAGAAAAATTAATCATATTAATTGAAGTCTAGGGCAGCGTAAATTTTCTAGTCAGGTGCCTCTAACTGTGGAAGCAGATAGTTTTAATATATTAGGGGGAGAAGAAAAAAACAGACAAACAATAAAAACATAACTGAGAAATAAAAATTCTTCTTTCTCTTATTAGTCACCTTCACATTTATCCTGTAACTGTAGGCCTACTTACCCAGCTGATCTTGATTTTCTTTCAATAGAGGGATTTTTAAACTAAGACATAAATTTTGTTAATCTTAAGAATTATGCCAGTGCATTTCATATGTCTGTGCTTCACTAAATATTGTACTATGACACGTGGGAGAGGTTTACTTACGTTACTAAGCAGTTACTAATGCAATGCTGGCAGAGGAACAGCTTTATATATATATATGTATATATGCTGGTAATTAGATACTTCCCAAACATCAGAACATGGAGTTTCTGTGCCAGCCTTTCTATTTACAAACAGCAGGGTCAGAAAATATTGCTGCCTTTCAGCTGGAACTTGTTCATTTTGTTCATGGAGGGATATGGTGTCATTGCCTACAGCAGAAGAAGACTAATTTCAAGAGCCCTGACCCTAATTTTACAACATTCTGCAGGAAATATTTGTTCTCTTTCAGGTGGATATAAAGGACTTTTCAACTGTGACAACAAAATCCAATGAGCATCTACACCAGCTAATTTCAGGGTGTGTGGATGTGTATGTGTGCCAAAAAATATATTTAACTGCTAATTTTGGGCAAGGTTTGCCACATGAGGGTAAACTGACTGCTCCATGTCAGAGACTCTCATTAACATTCCCAAACTCAGAAATCCCGAGGTGTATTGTGCTGACGTATGAGTGTAAAGACCTTTTACCACAATATTTGTGTGTATCTTAGGAAGGAAAGTGGAAGAGAGAGGATGAGGTGTTGCTCTTCTCCTTTTCAATCCTCATTCTGTGGGGGAGGCTTGAGACTACAGGACATCAAGGCGAGTTAGAGTAACTTGCAAGTTTAGTCACTACTCACAGGCTAGAGGTCCACAATGAATAGCAGTCTTGACACTTCTGTCTTGACCAAGGTAAGCATGCTAGAGCTAATCCTCAAAACCTTGAGAATATTGTAAATAAACACATATTAAATACACAATGATTCTCCAGGAAGGCTCCCAGAGTTACCTTTCCCAATAAAGAAACATGTTAATGTCACGCTTTAGCTATTGGCAGTTCCTATTCTTGCTTTTGGATGCTATATCCATATAACTCTATTATTCCCTCCACATCAGCTCAATTCTTTGTTAGGGCACAAGACAGGGTATTATCCCTTCAAAAATTGCTGCCGAGCTTTAAATTTCATGGCTGTCACATGCAATATCTTGAATGCAGGGATTAATAATGCTTCCCAGGGAATTTCAGAGACAATACCGTGCAATTTTTATCTATGAAGATTTAATACAGCATTTGAAATCTTTCTTAAATTTGCTTTCAAATAAAGGTAATAAATTAACGGAGTTTCCTCACATATTAGAGGAAAAATGAGGAGACTGTATTTTTTTAAATTGGGTTCCAACACAAAATTAAAATGTGACTATGCCTTATGACACAGCAGTAAACATCTTTGTTCCTGCTTTTCTTTTTTTTCCAGTGACTATTTATCATTCTCCCTAATGTGGCCCTAAAAGATACCGAATTCTTCAGCATTTGACAAGAACAATCACTTCTTCAGGCTTTTTCACTCCAGAAAGCTGGCACAGAGACAGCTGGGGGCGGGCATTAAAGAGCACAGACTGCACACACAAAGGTAGTTAAGAATAGCTGGTGAATTTTAAATCTGCCCCACAGCTGACTGCACTAACAAGAGATGATGCATTAGTCCTTCCCACAAAGAGAAAATCTTTCCGGATCTTGCAGAACAAGGCTTACGGTTAGCACTATTCCAGTCCAGGTGTTGAAACCTGGTGGGAAATAACTTTTGACGAGAGGGCAAAGCAGTCTGTATTCAAATGCAGCTCTTGCATTAAAGAGTGCCCACACACTGAGTCACTTTTCACTCACAGACTTTAGCCTCTCCTCGTCTCTGACATCAGGCAGCCTCATTCTTTCTGGAGGTTCTCTGTGCAGCCTTGGAAAGCACTGCTGAGCACAGGGAATTGCCACTATTGCTTTTCTCCCCTGAGTCATTTTCCATCTTTACTACATTGTTCTTCTAAGTTTCCATATTTATACAGAATCTGTACAACTAATTTTCTCCCCTTCCTTTGGAACTTAAAAATAAAACAGTACAACCCACAGCCCAGAGTACAAGAGTAAGGGCTGCTTCTTTAGAGAAGTCCTCAAAATTCTGAAGTTAAGATTCTTCCATTCTGTGGTTCCAAAGCAACTTCAAGCAATAAGCAGATGGCACTACACACTCAGAGTTTACATGACAACTGCATTTCCTGAGATGAAGGCAGTTTCTTCCCTTCACTACTCGTAGTCCCTTTTCCTTTCTTGTATAGGAAGTATCTCAATCTGACTACTTGACGAGCTCCAGTTATCTTTCTGGCTCCAACAATTAACTCTTTTCTACCTGGCATCTTAAATTTTCTAGAGCCCTAGAAAGGGATTTGCTGTCTGTAGGCTGCCCCAGCCCAATGTTCAAAGGTTGGAAACAAAAGTTTCTCACCGCATCACAAAGAATTTAGACTTTTAAATCAGTTGCTAGAGCTGATGATGATACAAACACTCAGGAATGGAGCTGAGTTGTTTACAGAGGTTACATGAAATTTGGATTATCAGTTAAGTCATGACTAGGGGTAGAGGCTGGGTAGATTCCTAGCATTTTCAGAAACACATAAAAATGCCATGTCTTCAAATATATGCTCTCATATGCTTCTTTCTCTATGAACGTTTCTCTCATTTATATAAAAGTATGCTTTGAATGACATAGGACTTGTAAGAACATCACTTAAGCAGATAGCAAAAAAAATTTTCAAAAGAAGCTTTTCGGGTTTTAACCTTTCTCTGGTTTTTATATATTCTACTGTTTCACTGTCTCTGGGTGGTATTAGATTATCATTTCAAAAGAGGAGCACCTAAAATAATTTGTAGTGGACAATGAAATATAATTATACTGAAATACTCACGGTAGCCTGAGAATTGAATCTTCTAAAACATGATTCTTCTCATGCCAGTTAGAAAAACTGATGAGAAAAAGAAAAGAGTGACAGATATGTGCTGTTCAAATGTATGAAATCTGGATGAATTTCAGTGAACATTACTGCAATAGCAGATTATTCACCTTCACATACTCTCAGACCACAGGTCTGAAAGGGTTAGGAAAGGTATGCGAGATAGCTGTAGGCTGAGTTACTGGTCAGTGTTCAAGAGAATTATTACACACTAAACCATTTAAAATTTTTGTTCATATTGACCAGTAATTGTAATTCCAAGCTAAATGTTCTTGGCCCACCCTAGAGAAAGTAAAACACTACAACAATGTGCTGTTTTTAGACATACCGATATGCAGCCCAGCTTTGCATTTGTGGAAACTGCTTCAGCTGGCACAATTGTTTCACAGGTAGTTTGAAAAGAGAAGCAAACCCCCTTGCTAGTCTTATGTCTAGGGTGATTTCTGTCTTAGTTTACTGCCAGAATCAGAGACTGTCTACC
Source organism: Grantiella picta (assembly GCA_013397955.1). Taxonomy (NCBI): domain Eukaryota; kingdom Metazoa; phylum Chordata; class Aves; order Passeriformes; family Meliphagidae; genus Grantiella; species Grantiella picta. The sequence goes on along the minus strand of VZRM01003597.1, from coordinate 568,014 downwards.
TTTAACAAATATGCTAACACAATCACAGGGTAGCAAAATCAAAAGGTTTTGATTTTCTATCTGATGGACCTTCCCATCCTGACAGACAATGGTTAGACAATCAAAACAGGAGATACCCCAGCACCAGTCCCTCGAGCAGTCCTAAAGAATATGATTGCAGAAGAGGCCCTGTCCTTAGACACACACTTCAGCAGGGTGTTCAGCTAATGCTTAGCTCTAAGCGCAGCTTTACATTCTCCCCAGTGCAGCAAAGCCTTAAAACATATCTGTATTTAAATATGCTCCTGAATCAAAGCCATAGCTGGCTATCAGAAAGCATCTGTTCTCTGATGCTGCCTCAGCCTGGTTTAGTTCCCAAATTGAACTCCATGCCAAGATTTGTTTTCCGGACCTACTTGTCACCAGGATGCAGACGGATAATTCTGCAATTTGTAATTCATATGAGTTAACATCCCATTCATTGCATTGCTTAAACTGCAGGTGCTTTAGATCAGATTTTTACCTGGGCTGAGAGAGCTTTGAGCCTGGCTGGGGCTGGGAAAAAACCCTATGGGCTGAAAAGTAAATATTAATGGGAAATAGACATTGGTACTACTAGCGTGCTATCATGACGTGTGCTGACAACATACTCATCAAGGAATCATAAGAGTCCCTAGGAACTCCACAGGTTTGCCGGGGTTAGTCATATAAATGATGCCAACTAAATGAAATTCTTTATTTTATATTTAATTTAAAAAAAAAAACAAGGTGATAAAAAGAGCCCTGAGAGGCAAATGTCAGGGAGTGTAAGAACAGATTAAAGTGCAAGGTCAGACTGGCAGATGAGTAGTAAATTGTCATTGATGGAGCTGTGACAATTTCCTCTGCTGAGAACTTGTCCCATATAAGTTCATGATTGTAAGATCAGAAGAACTTGAAGAACTATTAGGTTTAGTTTAAAACTGAGGCACCAAATGTTATGATATTCGTGGTGTGTATCAAGTAGCCGTCCTCCATACAGACCTTTTTATATCTTAAAAAATTTATGCATTATATGCAGATAAGTATTGCTAGAAGCACTTTCTATTACCAGATACTACTGTAATGAAAGATAGGAATGGAACTTGGAAGGAGACATTCATCATATTTCTTTCTTGAATTAGTTAATAAAAATTCTTTTAATAAAGCACTGAATACCAAGAGGGCTAAGCTTTTACATTAGCAGCATTGGTACTTTATATCAGGACCTGTTTAAGAAAAGGTATTATTTCTCTTCATAATTATTTCCTATTAACACTGCTAATATCATTGCACAGTATTTTAACAGAACTCTCTTTGATGAATTTTAAAAGTAGGAATGAAACTGCAGGCTAAAGTTGTTCTTTCTAGCTAGCTCTCATTTGAAGTGGAAATGAAGGATTTTCGCTGACCTCATTCTCTTTGTTCTTGTGGTGCTGGATAGCCACTTCTGAGGAGTGCATGAAATACAGCCATTGCTTTTGGCCCAAGACCACTGTCTCTACATTGATATTATTCATTTGCACAATTAATTACAAAGAAGTGCTGGGATTTATAACAGAAATGAGGTGACAATGAAAGGCTAGGAGAATTAAGCCCTGTGGAGCTTTCAAGTAGCAAGAAGTCTAGGTCCCTGAGCTTACTTCATAAAGCCTTTCAAACACGCTTAAAGCCACGTTAAAGCCAGTTGCTAGCCATCATCCTTTCTTTTGGTAACTGGAATGTTTTGAAGTTGAAACCAAAATCTTCATCCAAAGTTTTAGGAATGTACAAGGAGGAAACACACAGCTGAAACAGCCCTGTATCCAAAGCAGCAAAGAAAACATTTTACATGTCTTTCCCTGAAAATGATATATTAGGATGTTACAAAGTGCAGGTAACAAGGCTTCTAAAACATTTCTTGTAGGTCAGGAGGCTAAAGGAGCTCTGCAAGTTTTCATTTGAGAATGCTTTTTAAAGAACTTAATTTGCCAGAAGTTACAAATCAGAATAAGCATGCTGATCTTTGCAAACAGCCAAAATTATTGAAGTCTTGAGACACCAGACAGAGTAGCAAAACTCATGTTTCCATATTCTTCCTGTAATTACTAATCATTAATTTGTGCAATAAGCTAGCTTTAGCCACATCTCTTTGTAGCCCAATTAATTATCTCTTTTTGCACCTCTACATTTTTCAAGTATGTAGTTGCAATAAACAAGACTGGATACTAGAGGTCCAGATTATACACATTATCCTTTACTGTGCGTGATCCATGGAGTCCTGGAGATAAAACTGGACTTGACCTATTTACATGAACAAGAAACAAATTACTTGTGAAATCTTCATATTCAGATCAGTAGTACTGTCCAAGTATATGGACTTTCAGTCCAAATTTAAGCTTAAATTTTCCCTTGAGCTGTTATTTTATATAAATATTGCTGGTATTAGAGGTAATTCTACTCTTCCACGCAATATTTACTTTGTAGTTTGTAGTACAAAGGTGTAGACTGTAGGTGTTTGCCACTAAGTTCAAGTCAGTCAGTTGTTCTCAACACTGTTTAGGTAACTAAAGTTTCTTGCTGTCAACCACAAAGCTCATTATCTAATCCAAATGAGAGCTGGGGGGATGTTTATAATGATTTACTAATATGTCAATCAGAAACACCACAACTGCCATACATTACATATATTTAAGCCATTACCATGTGAAAGTGAGCTTATCAAGTTTATAATGCTCAACAAAACTTTCTTATTGTGATGGTTTATACAACACTGAAGTGTAATTATAAAAGCCTAGAATTTCTTTGTATTACAGAATTAAACATATTACCATATTACTAAGAATTCCTCATTCCTCATCAGTTCTTTACTTTATGAAATAAGAAAGAAAGCAGGCCCTTATCTTCAGAGTGATAATGACTACCTTTAAGTAGAAAAAGAATATTTAGGTGGTTATGTATCTTACTTTTTCACAGGGACAAAGAAATTAAATATTAATCTTGAAAAAGCATGACTTAAAATTGGGAAATACCATAAATAAAGCTGACTGTTTAATATTAACTCAGTGCTCTTTTCTATAGGCATTATAATAAAGTCATTAATTATATTGTCCTAACATGCATTTTTATGTTCAGACAGTGAACAAGATGCCCAGAATATAGTTGTGGATGTTAACTTAGTCATAATATGACTAAGACCTTCACCTTACTTTTTCAGGCTATAAAATTAAAAAATGTGGGACCTGAGGCAATTACAAGGCCAAACTACTTACAATTATTGGGTAGAATTGCCTTGCACAAAAATTGTTTATTTGACAAAAAATATTTTTTGTAAGATCATTACCTTTATGGAACCCTTGGATAATAAATTCGAGGAGTGCTTTTTCTTTCTGATGCAGTTGAAATCTTTTGTTCTGAGCCACTCAGCAATACATCATGCAAGTTTATAATTTCAGTTTTATAGCGACACTGAAGCAGCAATCTGTTTTTCAATGGGCTTTATTCCTACAGTTAAGGCAATGTAATGCCAGCTTAGAAAATGCATTTTGTATCATCATCTGTCACAAGATTATCGTATGATTCAAAAGAAAGTCACTTAAACCAGACTTTTGAGAGGAAAGATGTTCCTCCTTTTTTTCATGCTTATCTTGTCATAGCAAAGTTTTCATTTGCAAAAATGCAGCTCCAACTGAAACTAATAAAAGTTGGGCTGTGAAAAAAAAAAAGCAAGAAAACTGTGAAAATCTTTATATAGATGATTCAAAACGGGTAATGATGATCTTAAATCTGTCTTTTTCTAAAGTTTATGCATCAAAAAACGGTTTTATTTAAAAACAAGTAAAAGAGAAAATGTAAATATCCTCATGTTGAGCCAATAGAAAACATTAAAATCTGACGGAATGCCAGAAACCAAGGGACAATTACATTCTAATTGCTATTCATGTTTAAAATGGTTTATGGCTAAGTTCTAGAGGGGAAAATCACTCTCCAGGGATTTGTCTGAATGTTAAAGGTAGTACAGGTGATAGCCCTCAGAACCACATTATTTTGGCATTGGAATTTGGTAATGCAACAATCAATTTGCATTTCTTCCTATGAATTGTACTTTTAGGGCATCTGGGCATTTTATCCCAATGCAAACCTTCAGTACTATTTTGTCTCTTATTTTTCTCAGGTTGTGGGATTTTCCCCCATTTTTCCCATTCTGCTACAGCCTTGGTAGTTGTATTTTAATGAGAGAGGAGACACAGACCATGTCACTGATGGCTGCTCACATGGTTTAACAGAGAAAAGGGGAGAGGAATATCTCTGTCTCTCTCTCTGTAACCTGTCCTTTGAAAATAACAAAATGTGATCATCTTTACTAAACTACAGGCCTTTTAACCAGTGGTTTCAATTATTTTGCTGTGCAGATTTACTCCTTCAGCAATGAATTGAGCTGAAACAATGATTTACAGCCTACTTACATCCTACCTGAAAGTACTACTTGTCAACAAGCTTGTCAGCTAGGGGGGGAAAAGGGTGTCATTTATAAAATTACCACTTTCTAACTTTGTTCTTACCTGTTGGTTCTTACTTTGAGATGCCTCCATATTTTCAGAAAAAAAAAAGAGGTAAAATATTTGTGGATAAGAAGCAAATTTTAAATTTCGCAGTTCTAAGACTCACCCAGTAGCTATAGATCCTTCTTGCCTGGAAGCACCATCCATGGTCCAGTTCATGTCCTGCTGTCCCAGAAGTTGTAGCTCTCTGCTTTGAGCATTTCTGGTGCTTCTTTTCTGTGCAGGGAATGGAGAGTAAATATCTCTCCACTGAAAACCCTGAAAAAAAGAAGAAACAAGGTGTTCTGGGCTTCATGCCCACAGAATGGTAACCAATGTTTTCTTGAAGTAGCCATGAATATCTGTGGCTATATTTTGGAACACTCTTGCAAAACTGGTCTGCGGCATTTTAAATTTCTTCTTGTTAGTTGAGCCCTGTGTTTTTGTTCATTTTTGTTCCCACTCTGATACACAAGTGTTTGTGAGAAAAAACAGAGATAATAGCATAGTTTTTAAAAAGATTTTCCGTACAGTAACAGTAATCAGCCATTATGTGTAACTGGAGATTGTCCTTCTCCTTTAAGTCTGAAGATTTCTTGTTGTACTTACCAGATAACAGCAACAGTTAAACAAACCCTTCCACCAAAGTAACATTCCTGATGGGTTTTGTTGACAGGTTTCTTTCTTATTGTTCACTATGTGTCTGAGTGACCAATACCCAGCAATTAAACGTGACAGCTGATGAATGACACACCGTGTATTACAAAATAAAAAAAGGTTGACAATCTGAGCCTGAATTTTCAGTGCTCTTTGATGTCCACTATGAAAATCATGTGCAAATAATTAGCACACAAGCAGTAAACCCAATTAGCAGGAATTCACACTTCTATGTTAACTCACACAAAAGGCTGTTCCTCTATTTCATTTTTGGTATTTGTTATCACCACCCACTATCCAAAAATCTTATTATAAAATGCACACTTCCAATTAAACTGAGCTAGTGGGGCAGGTAATAGCTTTGTTTCACTTACAGTTACACTAAAAATTACAGGATGAATTAAAGACCTTTTATAATATATGCCTAATAGCAGGGACACTGATATTCAGCTACAGTATCTGATAGCGATGGAGATCTCCAGAATGCAAAAGACAAGAATAACACAAAGAGACCCTTTGGTGTAGCAACAGGCTTTTCTGTGATGGTTGAGCTTAGATGACTCATCAATGACAAGTAAATATGATAGAGGAATTACTTTCACATTATACATACATACATATATAGATGAGCAAATAAATGAAAGTATGAAGAACTTAAGCAAATTTCTTGTGCTGATAAAGCCAAGAGTGCTACTTCCCTTATCAGCTTTTTCTGGAAGTAATTCACTTTTACTGATGGCTTTGGTGAGCTGACTCAGGCTCAGCTGTGCAGCCCGACCAGCAGGGTGGAAGAAGGCAGAATGCTAGTACCACAAACTGGAGAGAAAGAAAAAAGGAGGAAAGGAAGGGGGGGGGGGGAAGGATTTTGCCTTTAACTGGAATGACTGTTAGATTAGATCAGCTTTCCTGTAGAACTAAAATTTTAAATATGTACTACCTGAAATGCATGAAGAAATCCCCTTAAAGCCAAATGGAAGACAGCTACACATTTCACCAATTCATTTCTCAGCCTCTGTCTACAGAGACAACAGCTGCTTCCTTAAGCTTTGCATTTCACTGTTCAAAACCCTTTTTTACCATAAGGTTTGCCTGGAGTTTAGAAACATTTTAGCAGTGAATCCACTACAGGCTTTTACTTTGCTCACAGTGGTGGTGCTGAACTCTGGAATAATAAGGGCATCGGCTCCTGGTGATGCTCCTCCTCCTGCCCTGCAAAGCTGCAGAGGCACATCTTGAGGTCAGTGCCATCATGTCTGGGTGCCAGCCACCCTCCAAAGCCTCTCTGTCACTGCAGAGTTGTTCCCTCATCCGTCTTTGCAGCTGCCAGACATGGAGGAATCTTCCAGGAACCCTGTCAAAGGTTTTGAATAAAAATGATGTAAATATCAGTTGGACTGTATGATACACGAACAGAAAAGGTAGGGCTTTTTGAGGTCCAGAAATACTTTTTGTGTGCAGTGTTTCTTCTCATGGAGCTGCAGATATATTTAAATTTTGCATTTACTGGAAAACATGTAAGGAAAGACAGAGCAGTATCAGCATCCACTCATCCACTTTTTTTTTTCCCGCTGCAAATGCTTTCTCAGCAACATAAGCCATCACTCTCATGACCTCAGAGGCAAATTAAATCCACTGTTCTCAGACTGCTTGTTTTCAAACATTGTGGTCATAGTAAAAGCAAGTGATTGTTATTAGGAAAACTGATTAATCGATTGGTACTTATTTATGGGAAGATTCATTTAAGCTGGCGCTCTGGGAGTGCTGTATGCTAGCTGGACTGCAGGTTTCTGAGCTCAGGGAGCAATATAAACATAAAGTGAATGAAGCAGTATGTTTGCCACTATCCACAGGAAAGTAATTTTATTAGGAATAGTTAACGGTGCTTCAAAAATAATGAACATAAAATAACAGTTTCCGGCCATATAAGTCATTAATTTTCTACTAAGCAAGGAGTGTGTGGCAAAAAGCCTGACACATAATTACATTCCTCCAGCATTGTAGTTTCCATCATTTCTTTGAAATCCATACCTTTCATGTACAGTTCATTAACACTGATCAAAGCACATATCCTTCTAATAAAGTCAATTTTTCCTTGTAATCATTTGTAGATGTTTCACTTCATGTAATTTTTTGGATGTTCTTTATTCTGAAATCTCATTTCTAATGTAACGCTATGGTCAGCGAAGTGGCATTATAGAAACGATATCTTGTTTTCTCATTTCAGAAGTCAAAACAAAATTTTTATTACAGCCAATACTGTACTTTCAAACTGGTACCTGCAAAATCAGTTGTTTGACTGCAATGTCTGCTAAAACACAGCATTTATTCACTCTATATGAGATTAACTTGCAAACTTCTAAACTTAAAATTAACATATTGCATCCGTAAGTCTCAATAATGACTGAGGAGTTACACCTCTCGCTAAGCAGCAAGGTATATGGTGGCCTGAATTTTATACAGGAAAAATCTGCTTTGCACATCAGAAACACTGAAATCCAGCTGTTCAGCCCCTCCATCTGGCTCTGATTCATCTCTGATTCTTGATGAAGGTGGTAGATCAGTAAATTCACATCTTTTAGTGTGGGATTTCCATGGGGTTTGAGGATATGACCAATGTCCTAAATGAACATCTCTAGTGTTGGAAAGTCAAAAATACTTTTTCTGGCTAAGATGAGGGCGAAAGTGATGGCAGAGTCAGCAGACAACACTCTGGAGGTTAAGTGGATGATGATTAGGAAAAAATATAAAGACAACTGAAAAACATGCAGTCAAACAGGGATCCTGCTCTTCCAAAAATTTCTTTGCTAAAGACTTTTTTTGGTCTCATTCTCTGGTAGGTATCCGTCTTGATCTCCTTTTCTGACAGATTTCAGGTTAATTTCAGTGGTACTGCTGGGATGCATAGCACTGCAGCTTATCATTAGAAAAGATAAGCATAGGCTTGATTCCTTCTCACTTCTTTCTATTATTTAAAATTATTTAAACTTTCAGTAGTAAGAGAGAGGAAAAAAGCTTTCCATGCAGAGACTGCAAAATCCAATAATTATTTACTAGAGGTAGAAGAACAATTAATTCATTTTGAAATGGCAGCATTTACTGACAGAGGTAACTACAAGTAATTTCTCAGTCCATGCTCAGAAGCTGTTATTTTTTCAGGAAGTCTCTGTTATGCTTTATATGCATTAACAGCAGCCTTAGTAGGGAGTCAACATTTTTTTGTCTACTAATAAACTTCCTCATTCCAGATTATTATTCTGTTGTTAAACTACACGCCATATAATTGATTGGCATCAGAGAGGTTTCTCTGCTACTTCTCTTTGTTGTTTTTGTAAAAAATAGTGTTTATGTGTCATTCTAGGGGGAAGCTGAAATCCTCTGCTTTATCAGTGATAAAAACAGACTGAGATTTCTTGAGAGGTTGTTCAATATTTCCAACTTCACCTGTAAAATTGTGCACTTGTGAAAAAGTATGACAAAAAGAGTTATTGTGGTGTGCAGTAGGGTACCTCATCTCTTTAAAGAGTTTGTAATATTTAAAATGCAGAATGTACAAAATGTGTGTATATTAAACATATATACTTATATGGCTAAATAATTATGTCTTATAGGCCTGGGGTTATGAAGAAATACAAAGACAGATGCAGTAGTAGGACGCATTTAATAGCATTAATTATGTACAGGCTGACAATATTTCACTCATATTCCTCTGTTTTACTATGCTAATAACCTGAACGCCCATCAGAAAGATTTTCCATGCGTGTTTTCTGCCTGAAGAAATGTGCTAGTAATTATTACTGTTTGGGGGGAAAAAATTGTCTTCTTTGAGCTTGAGTGGGATCCATTCCTTAAAATAAATATTTAATTCCATTTTCAAATCAGGTTAGAAAACAAACAAACAAACAACAACAACAAAAAACCCCTGAAGTTTTGGACTTTATAACTGAGCTGAACATAATCTTATTTGTAGAAGTTAGAGATGGAAAATAGCAAGTCAAGCAGACCAGCATGATCCCAGAAAAACATATAGGTTGGGCAAGCATATTTTTAGGTTTTTGAAGCTCTACAAAGTGGTGTTCAACCAGATATCATCCCAACACTAGGAGATTCTTCCACACCTTTGAGAATGAACTCTTGAATCCTTCCTTTAGACAGCTGGATGCCTCAGGAATTTTTTTCTTTCTTGTGCCATTCCTCTTACATTGAAGGGAATGAAGACAAGGAATTGCCCAGACTTCAAAATTAGAGCTATCATGGTATCTATGCATCCAGGCACTTCATTTATGCCTCCAGAAACTGCTGTACTTTTCCTACAGCTGTATCATGACTTTTAGTATTTTTTGGACAGATCAGTCTGGTGTAACAAATAGTGGTGATTTTCAGAGGACTGAACAGATTTCTTTTTTCTATCAGTGACTCCCTGCACAGTCAAGCAAGAGCAATAGTGTACTTTGCTGGAAGCCCATTTTAGATTTCCAGCACTGAAGGAAGGGCCACATGTACTGATCATTCTGCTGAAACATGGAAAGTGACTGATCTGTTCTCTATGACTGAAGAGTCTGCAGTAGAGTCAGAAAAAGGAAAATTCCACTGGCTGATTTTTTAAAGCTCTATTTTCTCCATTTCTGATGCAATGACACATCATGTTGCTGACAGCACATTAATCCAATATGAAGCAGGATGCTTTCCATTTTAAGTTCTCTGGGTTTTTTTTCTCTCTGAATTTGGTATGCAACTTGGCTTCAATGTCCAGCACAGGAGAAACCCTCACCAGAAAATTATTTTTGTACGTGAGGCATTGAATTCCCAATGTCAAAAGCAGTGAGTTCAGCAAACTCTAGTCAAAGACAGTCAGAATTGCTCACTGGACAAGACAGAAGGCTGTGGGCCCCTGCTGTTCCTGATTTGTCAGATGTGTTTTTGAAATCATGGTACCATTTCATAACCTGGGTTCTACTTGTTTTTAGGGTTTTTTGGGTCAACTGCCACATGACAGTTCAGAAAAACATCCCTTTTAAAGAACTGGGTAGATACCTAGAAACTTTTTAACATGGGAAGGTAGTCATAAAATCATTAATGCTTTTATAAGTCTATATTCACTTCAGTAAAGCCAATGCTGTGCTGTATCACACAACTTCTACATCCAAAAAAATACACAGAGATAAAAAGGCCATACTTTAGAAAAGAATCCACCTCTCAGAGATCCTGACAGTTTATGTAATGTAAAACTTTTCACTGAGAACTTAAAAGGGCCCCCATGATGCGGTAGATGATTCTGCCTTTCAGATTTCCCTGGAGTGGAAGCCTGTCCCTCTTGATGTCTGACACAGACTAGGAGTTTTCAGTAGCTCCTACTTAACATGGAAATGACAGATGTGAGTTTTAACCTCAAGATAATAAAATCAAGAGAGAAAAGTAGCTGCATGCAGAACCTCATTCGCAAACCCTGCCCTGAAAAGAGAGATGTAAAGAGTCACAGCCCTATCAGCAGTGCCTTGACCAGCAGGCCACATCATCAGGCAGAAGAAAAGAAACTCTACTTGTGCTCATCTGCTGAGCTTTCTTATTGTTATGGTGTATGTCCTTCCAGGGACCCAGGAGGCCCAGTCAGAGCATTGGAGCCCACTGTGCTTCAATGGAAAGCACATCAGACAGATCCACATCTCCTCCTCATGCCATTTGTAGGACCAGCTGGGAAAAGAAGGGGACATGAATTTCATTACCACTCCAGATGACTTGTAGAGAAATAAATACAGTTTGATACATCGTTTTAATAATCCTCATAAATGTGCAGACAAATGCTGAAAAACAAAATAATGGTATTGGGATTTATTACCAGCTTTTCTGTGTGCCATCACAGATTATCTCTTATTATACACACAAGTCTCTTTAGAGCACTGTTTCCGTATTTCTTGCAAATGGGAGACAGCTCCTTCTACATTATTGCTTTATTGATATAGTGCCATAAGTGCACAGAGCAAATGTCCATAAAGACTTATTTCAATAGACTATTTTTAGTATGGGCTTTTTCTCATGTTATTTCCTCGCTTCATGCTTACCTAATTGTAATTTCTCTGATCATAAGTTTTTGATAATCAAGACATCAGGAACTATGTGTTTGTGTGTTTTTTTCTTGGAACAGAATTCTTTCAAGATGCATCGAGGAAAGTTAAGTGTTCATTCCTCTACTGCTTTACTGTTTACTGACCCCTGACCCACTGAGTTCAATCAAAGTCTGTCCACAGCCTTCATAAGAAATCCAAGGAGGACCCCTTAGGAGAAGGAATGAGTTGCTTTTGGCAGAATCTTTTGTGCCCTTCAATATTTTATGAAGCAAAATGATTACACTCAACATACTTTGGCATTCTGCCCATTTCAGTCCAGTCAGAGCAAAGATAAGCTACTTGCTGAGTCATTATCAATGTGTTTTCACGACCATGATGACCCATCAGGCAATAAAAGCAGTCTCAAGAGACAGGACTTTAGCAGCATCATGACCTGAGTGAAAGCTTTTGCAGCTTCCAGAGCTACCAAGTGTGGCTCAATAATCTAAAGATTTCAGTCTGTGGAAAAAGACCAGAAGATAAGTCAGAAAGCATCTATCAATAATTTAAGAGAGCACAACAAAAGAAAGCACAAACCAGTTCACACTACAGGAGAAGATTTGAGTTAATACGTAGAATTTATAGTAATAACAGACCACTAGAAAATTAATTAATAAGATTAGGAATAAAGTTATAAAATGTACCTACAAATTCACTATTAAAAGGGTGGTTGGGGTCAGTGGATTTGTGGTGAATTTGGTATATTTGCATAGTTTGGTGTCAATTCTTTTTTCCTCTAGAAACAAAGTCTATATTCTATCCTGCTGTCATTCTATGTGCAGAGCCAGGAGTTGGACTTGATGATCCTTGTGGAACCCTTCCAACTCAGGATATTCTGTGATTCTTCTGTCCTCCCCTCTCTAAGGAATCTACCTTGACTGTGACATCTCAGGAAGTTATGAAACTTATTTAGTAAATACTCCAAGATGCCTTTGTGCATTGTCATCAGCTCACAGCCAGCAAACATGAAAGTATCTGCTGCGAATTCTCTAAGAAGCTTCATAACTTCGTAGGTGGTTTGCTGCTCTTCCCACAACTCTCTGCTTTAATGCCTAATAACTAAATAATGTCACCAGGTGTATGGGCATAGCTCCCACTGGCTTTGAAAGCAAATAAAGAAAGGAAATTTAACTTCATCTGTGTAGATGATGCCTTGTCATGCTGCAGAAAGTAAGGAAGTTGTGCTACCAAAGCTCTTTATAGGTGGCAATTTTTGCTTGATGCAAGAGAAAAATGAAAGAAATTGTGAAGAAGGGAATATAAGCAATATGAATGTACATTTACCCTTTTAAAAGGTTGCAGCCCATAAAACCAGTGCTTAATCCAAAACCCATATCCATAACCTACTTTCCCACAGACACTCATCTGTGATCTCTGCTAGAGAAAGGCTATCAGAGGAGATTGCTCTTTGGTTTGTCCCAGTTTGACCATTCATGTATTCTTTTGGATGTGCAAGCACTGAATGAAGGTGCTGATGCCATTTTCTGCCTAGCTCTTGTTGTGGGTTAAGCCTTGCCTCTGGAAGGAAGTGGACAGAGTACTGAGATGGCTTAAGCAAAGTTGTATCTTGCTCTCTCATCTTTTTTCCACAATAATGCTGTGTCTCATCTAGAAAAACAAACAGGATTGTTGTCCTCTGATAGACAGGAACCATGACATTTTCTCTTTAAAATGCTGGTAGACATTTATTCTTAGAGACTTCTCTGTGCACAAATGTACTCAACTGGTAGTTGTAACAGAGTAATTTACATATGTTCAGAGGCAGTGAAGCACGTGGGTGAGCATTCATTTCAAAGTTTGTGTCAGCTGATAGACAAATATCTAAATGGTTTTCTTTGATTTCTCTGAAAGCATTTACAATTAATTGCTGCTTCCTGGTAATTGTTGCACTTGCTAGAAAGGTTTCTGGAGTAGATGTCTGTTAATTGAGCAGAGGGGATTTTAATGTGGCGTAAACATACTGACATATCAGATTGTAATTTAAGCATCAGTAAATTTGGGAATAGTCAGCAATTAGTAAATATATGTCTAATTAGACAGTGTTAAGAAGCAGTTTGAAGAAAATTTTTAATCTTTTCCTTATTATTCTTTATATTTTAGTCTTCTGTGCCTGTACCAGGAATACTCTAACTTGATTCTCCATCTCAGGTTTAGAAGATTCAGTCCTTTAGTTTTAAAAAAAATTGATAGAATTATCTTTTTTTTTTCCTGATAAGTTTCTGGTAAGTTTTTAACCAAACATCACTTTTGAAGGAAGACGACAAGACATCTTTCTGTAGAATTTTCAGTGTTTGGAACTGGGAAAAATCAAGAGTCCCTTTCTCCTGCACTCCACAATGATGTGGTTCTGAAAAACCTCCCTGTTCTAGCTAAACCTCCTCTCAGCTGCTGCAAATAATTAACTGTGTCCTGGCCAAAATCAGGACAGTTGTCCAAGCCAATATGAATAATAATATCCTGTTGTTAGGGGATCCCAAAACATTCTGTAATCGAGGAAGTGTAAGGACTGAGAAGAAATAGATTGGCTGTCTCTTGTGTGAGTAAATCATCTTTTATAATGAACTCTAGATGTCACCCAGATAAATTGGTTCCAAAAGAGAAGAAATTTTCAGTGCAGACACTCACAGATTTTATTGGATCCTGACATTTTCAAGTGTGCTCCAAATCCAAATCTTATTCTTTGTACTGTATTCCCATTAAAACTTTGACAGTCATAATTTTCCTTCACATTTTTAATTCCCTGGGTCTAAACAATTGTAGGTCCTCATAAACCGAGATGACAAGAGTCCTGAACTGAGCTCTTATATGAGTAATCTTTTTCTTTTACTAATTTAAAAGCCCAAACTGCCACCTATCATCTTATGCAAATTACATCATGTATGGGAAAAAAATTGGTGTTAAGAGGCTGCAAGAGTGACTGTTAGTGATTAATGAGTCAAACACTGGGCCATTTGCTGTAAGAGACTGGAATACTGGGTCTGATGGCTCCCTGGGCTTGGTGCTTCACTAGTGCTGCCCCTGAGAGTGGCCTCTGAGGTGCAGGAGGGACCTGGTGCACTCCTGAAGCTGCAACGTGGGCTCCCAGGAAAAGCTGGTAAGAGCCAAATCCTGTGAGCTGGGTAAGTCCTTTTCATCATGCCATTGTCCTCCTTTATCTAATGGTTCCAGCTGTGAAAACTCCCCTCCAAAATATGGGACATTCATACATGCAAAGGATGAGGGGGTTCATTTCATGGGCCATGATTGATTCAAATGTGCTAAGAGACAGCTGTGACATCTTAGAAGGTGCCAAGACTCCCAAAGTGTCCCATGATCCACTCATGTGTCTCCTGATTAACAACATTACATTATCCCGTGTGAAATTCCCCTTCCCAGGGCATTCCCACTTGAGCCTGAGTGGCTCTAAACCCAAGAGTTTGAGTTCTTTGGGCTTGTTCTCCCACCTCGTGATGGATACAGTCTGCAGCCACTGAGACAATCAGAAGAGGAAGATGTCATTGGAATCTACAGAGTGGTGATATTTTACTCTACTTCTCTGCCACTCTCTTTCTCTCTCCACACTCCTTCTCCTGATCTCTTTCTCTCTACCTCACATTTACTGCTAAATAAAAATCCATTCTATCGACTTCAGCATGTGGTCTCATTTGTGCTTTAATTTGGGCAGTGGCATCTCTCTAATAATTTTAACAATTGGATCCCAACAGAGGCCCTGTTTTTATTACATTAAGACAGTCACAAATTAGCAATGCTTTCTACCAGCCAATAGCACAAAAATTCCAGTATACAACTGAAAATTATATATAAACAACTACAGAACTTTTCAAATCGTTCTTGCTTTAGCAGTCATCCACTAAAAAATGCAAAACTGTTAATGAAGTGAAAACTAAATTTATTAAAATAGTTTAATTTAAAATAACTCCACATCCAAGCTGTACAAAGGAAAATCTCTTTTATCCCTTGCTTTGATGAATCTGGCCTGTGATCTTGTGCACTTCTAAAGATGATCAAATTGAGCAAAGAACCCCATGAATCCTAACACAGCAGTCTGAGTGATGTTCTTAATGAACACAGCGTGAGATATTTAGGCTATCTTGAGGACAGCTGCTTCCATCTAGCTACTTGTGTCTTCAAACAGCTATTTAGTCAAGATACACTGGGTCAGCTATTGAAACACTCATCTAGTAGTGGCTCCTGTGAAGCAAATTAAATTTGCACATTTTGCCATGTCTGACAGTATTTTTGTCACTACAAAGGGTTTAGTTTATTTGTTTTAAAATTAGTTTATTTTACTATTTATTCTGTTTGTGACTACTATTATTATCACAGTTTTTTGGGAAGAAAACTGGTGGAAAAGAAGGAAGAAGCAAAACAAAAATATTTCCTGTCCCTTCATTCAAAACTTGACTCACTTGGACTAACGCAGGTTCTGTGCCTTTGGCTGATGATTAATAGGTATTCCCCAGCCAAAAAAGGAAAGGTGATGGTGTGATAATATGATTATGCAAATAGCATTTTGCAACCCTTTCCGTCTTGATTTTATGATGAAATTAACGTTTTGACATGAACTTTGGTTTCCAGTAAAATGTAGCAATAACATTTCAGAAGTACCAGAGAATCATAAAAAATAGAGACAAGTTCTATTACTTGAAATTCCCTCTGAAGTTAACTCAAGTTTTGCCTGACTTTTAAGCAAGCCTACAGCACAGTAAAGTCCCGCAGTCAGCTGAAGATCGTTATCATATTGGAGCAAGTTTTGTGCTGATATTCAGTTTCATACATACAACTGAATTCCTTTCTTGGGAAGCTACCATGGCACATTATGGAAAATCAATATTTAATTTAACACATTCAGTAAAATATCCTGTATATCTTTGTGCTGCCTCCCCTCTTTTTCTTTTTTTTTT
>VZRM01003597.1:509693-551801 GCA_013397955.1 Grantiella picta | reverse complement strand
TTTTTTGGTAATGCCACCCTTTTTCATCAGAGAGAAAAATATTCAGCCCTTCTTTTAATAAGCTGAGAGAAAGAGTTTTCCATTTATCCAGAGGAGAGCTATGCAAAATCCCTTGCAGGATGCACAGAAACGACATGGTGTGAGATCAGTTCATTAAACTATAAAAGAAGTGCAACAGGTGATAGATTCCCTTGCATGCCACTATCGGCTGAAGCACACAAGTACCTCCAGAAGGGTCAAGCTGTTGGCAGCCACTGCCACCCAAACTGTGATGTGGTCAGATGGGAATGCCAGGGAGTAAGGATGGAAACCACAACATGCTGCTGGCAGAAGATTTTTGAGACACAGACATAGCAATACCTCAGCTGCCAGACTTGGTTCATTCTCTGGCAAGCTGAAAACTTAAAACACCTCCAGACTTTTTCTGTTAAGAGAAATGTAAATGTACAATGAAAATGTTAGTTTGGAACTGCTGCCAGAAATCAATAAGTAACAAAATGTGGTATTGTATGCAGCTTTTCAACTAATTTCCTGATTATTATAAGTGAATTCTATTGATGGCTCTTGGCAGGTTTATAAGGTATGGAATACTAGAAGCATTAATGTTGGAAAAAGACCTCTAAGATCATGGAATCTAACTGTCAAACCATCCCTACACTGTTCCCCACTAAAGTGTATCCCCGAGGGATACATCCACACATTATTTTAAACACTCAAGGGATGATGATTCTACCACTTCCCTGGGCAGCCTGTTCAAATGCCTGACCACCCTTTTAGTGAAGAAATTTTTCCTGATATCTTACAGTTTTAAGTAGCTATGAAGTTATATTTCCGGGCAGAATATAATGCTTATTAGCAAGAAAAATGTCATAGCCACATCTTGCTACTAAATTCCCTGTTAAAAGAGATCATAAACACTCTGGTGCATTTCACTTTAGTTAGTGCACTTCACAAATCTATGATTTGCTTAAGATATGCTTATTCAGGCTTTTTTTTTCCCCAAAATAAGTGTTAATCTTTCAGCAGATCCGTTATTTAAGTAGATATGCATACAGCTCTATTCTTCACAATTTGATCACTCTGCATAATGACTGCATTTGGCTTCAGTGATGGCATTTGAAGAGCTCAGAATATTCACCATGAGTCAGCCTTCACCAGCCATTTATTTGGGAAGTAATTATTACATAATATTTACCAGTGTATGCTACTGGGGAAACCTATTTAGTCCTTTCAGACTAATATGGCAGCCACATAGGATCAATAGATCTGGTGGTCTGAGCTACTCTTGGCATGCATGCCTCTAGGTAGGTGAAAAGCAGCTGATTAATAAAGTTGCTACATGGATATCATCTCAGATTTTTACAAAGTGTGTTTCAAATTTGAAGATCAGTGCCTCATTATTCTCACAGCCTGCGTTTCCCACACACTCCTTAGTGGTGCTCTCCTTGATGAAGTCTGGCTTTCCTGGCATAATGGAAGCTTTGAAACACTTCCACAGCAGACATTAAGGCTGCTTACCACTGCTGCTTTCTAACCAAACCATGTGTGGGCTACTGGGTTTTTTGCAAGTGAGAAGATTTACGAAGAATTCAGCACCTTGTTCCGAAGTGCTTGAAGAATTTGGGCGAACACAAATGGAATAGCTCCTCCTACTGGACCAAATGCAACTGCTAAGGAAAATTATTGCAAGCAGAAATTAACTAACAAAGTGCATCTTGGAAAGCTTAAGAAATACTCAGAATGACTCACAGTAGTTATAAAAGACCCTAATGACTGCTCTGGAACTCACATTGTGGAAAAGTTTAATGAAGAACATCTGACTTAACTGTTTTTAGGTATTGTTCTAAAGCATTTTCTAAAACATCTTTCCTACAGTTCATTGCTTTAATTAATAGATGTTCAAACACCACTTAAGCTAGAAATCATTGATGTAATTAAAGACAAGGAGAAATTTTTTTAAAATTGTACCCAGAATTGCTATTGCAGCATTTGTTTTAGTTACAAAGCATAACCATGTTACCAACAGAGATCTGGCTCTCTTCATCAAGAATTCAATGACTTCTGTCATGAGAAATTAAGCCAAGATAACTATATTAGACTCAGAAATTAAATAGATATTTTTATACTTATGGAGATACATTTTCTCTTTATCTACTTGTGGAGGCAAAAGGCTAGAGAAGATTAGCAGGAGTTTGCATACCTGCTTGGGAGAAAATAGAGAACAATGCAGTGAGACATTATTTTGAAAATGGTATTCACTGGGTTCCCAAAGAGCTTTAGCTGGTTATCCTCTCTGGGGAAAAGAAAAAGAGCATGTACAATATTTTTGCAAACAGATTGAAGCTGCCAGTATCAGATCTAAGAGATGTCAAACCAGGAGCTCTTTCCCTGTGACATTACATTGAAATTCAAAGCAGTCACAGAATACCAAGACTGTCAAATATTACTAATACAAGATGAGTATGCACTTATATATGCATAGGTAGGCATATGTATGCCTGGTACCTGAGCTGAACAGCTGGAGACATATTTTTTTAATTTCTGGTCACTTAAACAACCTCCTCTCTTAATGGGAAGATCAAGAAAAATAAATGGAGGAAATAAGAATGCATATTTTATGATGAATAAAAATACTGAACTTTTGAGAATATATACATATGTCATGGAAATAAGTAATAATGCTTCAACACGTGAGTTGTTAAATTTCTGGTTTTAGGCTCTTTCCCCTCCCCAGGACATCCTGTAGCTTTGGATGCCCACAAGCAGTGTCTGTATGTATATATGCATATAGGCACATATGCTGCCCATCCCTTACTGCATTATATAAATGAATTATGTGGCTTTTATGTTATTCAAGAGCTTGTTCTACGAAGTGCTCTATATACATATTTTGTATGTGCAATTAATTACACTGAGTGTTTTGCCATTGCTGAATTGCTGAGGGGGAAAAAATGATAAATGTTAATGAAAACTTCAATAATAGACACTACTGAATTCAAGGGGAATTGTCATACTCTTCATTTCAGCTCTGTTTTTTATCATGGGAAGGTACAAAGAAGAGTAAAGATGTTTTATTATTCTCCAATTCACAGAAATTTTTTTTTCTCCTTTACTGCAGGAATACTGGTACCCAGAGCTCAAAGCAACTAATCCTTATAACTTGCAAATACTTCTCTCCTACTGAACTCGATTGCAAAGATCTGAGCTGAGTTGAAAGTGACCCAGCTGAGAAATAGATTACAAGAAGGAATGGGAGGAATTTTCTCATAAAAAAGGACAGCAGTTGTGCATTAGAGCTCACATCACGTTATTTCCTTTGTGTACACCTTGTATTTTAACAAGTTGCAGAGAGGTAATTCACAAAGAAACTGTAGGATGATACATTATTTTCTGGAAGGAATTTACAGAGCAGCTGTGCATCTCTTAAGCTTTCCTCTTTTTAAACTGCATGCATTTGGCTCATTCAGGTACTCCACTATGAGAGACTGCAGGAGATTGCTGAACATTTTGGGTGCATGTGTGGGGAAAAGGAGAAGGTCAGGCCTCACTTTGCTGAGGTGATGCCCTGCTCCACACCCCTAGAGCCAGTATCCCACTGCCACATCCCTGGCACACCATGGCAATGCTCCACACCCCTGCAGCCTGTGTCCCACCCCACATCCCTGGCACACTGGAGGCAATGCTCCACACCCCATCCTGGATCCCCAATCCAGCCCCAGAGTGGGCAAATGACCAGAAGTCCCACCTGGGGGAAGAGCCCAGGAAAACCAAAAGGTACTTAACCCAGAACACAAGGTGACAACATGCCTTGACCCTACATTCCTTTGGATTTTATACCAGCTGAACACTGCTGGAACTCACGAGTGGGAACTGTATTTGTTATTTACTGTATTCTTTCTCTTTCCCTTTCATCTCATTCTAATTCCCTCTTCTCCAAGTTTCGAATAACTTAAAACTAGATGGGTTTGTAGTTTTCTAAGTTGAATGGGCAAAGTTAATGGTTTCTGAAGTGTTTTATGTTGATCAAATGCTGCTCTAAACCTTTGCCAAAGTTCTCTGATTTTCTCAAGTTACCAATAAAGGTTTTTGTTGTTTTGATCTCTTGAGATATCGTGTCAGTATTTCTCCCGTGCACCCAACTCAGAGTATATAAAAAATCTGTAACGCCTTTGAAGAGTGAGTTTTTGGGGCCTTACATATTGTCACAGTGAGAAGGGTGCTTTTGAGGTGACAAAGAGGTATTTTATACAGTTGCAGAATAAAGGAAAAATTAATTTTCAGTCTAAACCTTTCTTTGACCTGAACTGTTCTCCACTGATGAAGTTGCTAAAAGTGTGTAAAGTTTATCCGGCCCCAAACATGGAGATGGGGGCTGACCTTTTCCTCTTTCCCTGGGTATGGATTCTGGGGATTCCCCTAAAACCTGGTTGGTGGGAGGGATAAGGGTGGTAATCAGGGACATTTATATTTGTTTGGATTATACTGATACCTGGACCTGTAAGACTATGCACTCCAAAAGGCAGGGAAGCCTAACTATTGAAAATAGGCTTATCCTAAAGTTTGTATTTTTTGACAAGGAGTGCAATGCTTTGTAATATCAGTAAGCAATAAAGAACCCAAATTGAACTCCTCATGCTATTTTGGACCTAATCTTACAAGTCCAGCAAGGATCAAAAATTATTTTATTAAATTATTTAACATTTGATATGTTACTAATAAATGAACAAGGAATATGTAAAATGCAAGACCTCACTGGACAAGAATGCTGTATAAAGAAAGAAGAAGAAAATCACCTACCAATCTGCTGGATTCTTTGGTCACCACAGCTGAAAGACTAGTTTCTTGAACTCTGTCCCCAAATCCAGGTTTGCATCGCGGCTTGCCAGCAATTTTAGAGCCTCACAGGGTGGGGAGCAATGACTTGCACAGAGCAAAACTTCTATTTTTAACTAGACTTATACTTCTGATTATTGAAATAGCAATTGTCTGATATTTGATTTCTTGTATCCTTTCCCCTTCTTTCATTTCTCCTCTGTCTCCTAGATTAGGACCTATAAGCCCTTTCAAGGGGCTCATCGAGCGGGTTTTTGGGACCTTAATGCCTTTTAATCCTTTCAGCATTCTTGTTACCTCTTTTCAGAGCTTTCACAGCAGTGAAAAACAGAACAGATAATTCTGTTTTCACCAGAGCTTGGCAAAGTCCTTAGTTGATTCCCTAGCTTTACATAAAACCTCCTTCTCCAAAGCTGTTCAAATCAGTTGGAAGAATCCCACTCGGTACCATGGGTTACATATCAGACTCTGTGGAAACATCAGAATGCAGATTATACTCCGTTTTCTTTTTGCCTCTGACAGTATCTAAATGCAACCTCCTCTCTGGAAGCCATGTGTCTGACATTCCTAAAATAAACATTTCCTCATTTATTGACTAGTACTAATTCCTTAGTCTGTTACCTTAGGAAACCAATTACATTGTTCACATTTAAAGCCTTTATCCTCCACTTAGAAAGAATGTTGACATACTGGAAGGAGTTCAGGAAAAAAGGTCACAAGTATTATCCAAGATCTGGAATACCCATTTTAGACGAAGTGATTATTTTGGTTAACACAGAGAGGGATACCAGATGAATTGCTCCTGATCTGCAGTAATGTAAATGAGGATAATTTTTTTTCATAGAAGCAGGCTCCATAGTATAACAAAATTTAACGACCTCGAGTTTAACGTTTAAAAATTATAGATCCCATTGAACCAAAAAACACCAAAATAGAGTGTTATCATGCTGTCAAAACACTTTATATTTTAGGCAGATTTTATATTCTCCCCTCTTGGTGTCAATTAGACAGTAATGGCATTTTCTGCTGAAACATTTTTTAGTAAAAGATTCTACCTGGATCTCACAAGATCCAGAAAGAGATACAGATCGCATCACACCACATGTATCTGGGTACATAAGACCACACCAAGTATTTAAAAGGTAAATAACAAAGGCAGCAGGGGTGTGGAGGGGGGAATTCGACAGAGCCAACAGTACGGGAGTGAAGATATTTGCATCCACATAATTTTTCTAAGACACTCTTTCACAAAATACTTAGTCTCTTAAACAAAACTATGTTTAACGTATTTTTAGATTAGAATCTAAATGAATGCATGGACTGTGCCTCATTTGGCCCTCATTAATATCCTCTATGTTTCTTCATGGTGCTAGGGTGTTGAAACCATAAAATATCCTGAGCTGGAAGGGACCTAACAGGGATCATTGAGTCCAACTCCTTTTTATTTTTCAACTTCTGGGCTACTTGCGATAAAACCATTATTCAATATCTCCCAGAATCACAGCCTGTGTTGAGTTGGAAGGGACCTACAAGGAGAAAGAAGGCAGAAGACGAGGCCCTTGTGCGCAAGTTAAGCACAATTCTGGCCCATTGCTTGTAACAGTTTTCTGTCTTCCTAATACTTTCCACCTCCATCATTTTCCTCTATACTGAAATCTAAGTAAAAGTAGTTTTGAATATTTTTCATCCATCTTGGAGCCTTCACTTTTATGGTCACTTTGCCTCCTTCTATTCTCTCTAGATAATTCTAAAACCCTTTTGCAGCCTTGTTACATTTGATTTAGCTTTCTTTGCTTCCCTTACTTTACCTCTGCTTTGTTTGCCAGCTAGATTCCATCCCGTCCTTTCAATCTATTCGTGTATTGGATTTGGGGGGTTTGGTGGGGGGCTTTTTGTCTTCCCAGGGTGAAATGAATAATGCAAATTACTTTACTGCTACCTAACAAAAAGAACTATGTAGTTTTAGGTTTAGTCCATTATTGCTTCTCTTTCCTCCCTGTGGTGAGTGGCGTCTTTTGATCGACTTTTATGTCTTCGCTTTAGTTTAACAGCTGAATGTATTGACGGCGATAATTTATTAAAACATATTTTGATTTCATAGCTCAACTAACAGAACAGAAAACGACAGCTTTCCAGCAATCATGTCTCTGTTTTCTCAAGAAAAAGGCTTATTTGTTTTCGAGTGAGAAAAGGGATTGCATGTTAATGCAGACGTAGATAAAAGCTATTCAAATTCTTATATAGTCCTGTACTTAGATTTTCTTTCAAATACCATAGACGTAGCTAAGGCAACATATATGAAAGCAAAGACAACATTATACATAAGGTACAGCAAATGTTAAATTGCTGTGCATCCATTCTACAGCACATCTGGCATGAATGCAAGATCTGTAAGCAATACTTCTTATGATTAAAACATCTCGATACACTACTTTACTAGTACTTTACCACACAACATTGTCTTTCAACTAAAAACAATGCAGAGTGCTTTATGAATAGAAATAGGAAGTAGAACCTGGCTCCAAATATTATTGCCATTTAGAATTTAATTAACTAAAGTAGTTGATGGTAAAGTGTCTTACTGAAGATAAGGCACCCAAGTGTATTTCTCTCTTACTTGGATCCTACCTCTCTGTCTTGGCCAAAACCAATTGTCACATTTTGAAATTCACTTTTGGGTGCTCACATTTGGATAATTTCATATATAGTGCATTCACAAACTCTGTCCTCTGTCCTTCACTCATCATATGTGACAGCATTCCTATCCCCAATCTCCTGGAAGACTGAAAAATATTAAAAAGCCACCGTAAAAACTTTCCACTGGTGCAAGAGTCTGGAATTTCTGAATGGATGTAAAATCCCTCATGTAAATGTTTACATAGGGATTGGAGTAATGCCTTAGAAAACTCTAGTCAGGCTACAACAAGGAAATCCTCATTAAAGAGGAAGAGAGAACTGTATAATTCCTGACTTTCAAGAATAAAGAATAGCTCTCTAAAATTACTGGTAGCTGGAAGATATCAAGAAGATATTTGGGCTAATGCCCTACAATGCTATTTGTCCAGGAATTCTGTTTGTTTTGGGATTCCTTTGCTCGTTTTTAAAGAAGGCAGCTGGTAGATGTTCTGTAGCATCTTAATTCTATTTTTAAATTATTCAAAGCAAACTTTAGGGTTTTATACTAGACAGGACTGTATGCAGGCTTGTTCCTTCAATAGCTCTGCAGCACATGATTAAGGCATATTTGTGAGCACACAGTACTTATTGACTGGACATTCATATCAGAATGACATCATTTGCAAGTAACAGGTATTTCAGTCCTGAACTGTGATCACTTTACCTAGGAAAAGTCTTTGCAGACTTGACTTCTAGGTGTCACAGTCAGGAATGAATGCATGATACATCATCTGCCCACACGAGCTCATGCACTGCAGGAATCAATATTTAATTATTAACATTGCTGAATGTAAAATTCCTAGCTTAAAAAGAATAGCATAATTGAGATGTGTTGGAGTAAAGTAATTGATATGTTATATGTATACAGGTAGGGTGCCAAAAAAGCTGACAAATAAGCTACCAGGGAATGACACAGACGTCTTACAGACACATATAACAGCCAAGTCAAAAGCTCCTTGCAATACTGCTTTAGACAAATTTTACAAACATTACAGAAAAATGTCTTAGCATACTTTAGAGAATCTGGTGGTTTGTGATGTATTAGATCTTATTTGATTGATTTCTGTTAAGATTAGGAGCATACTGGGTTGCAAGAGGAAAACTGAAATACGTACTAAAATAATTTATACAGGCTCTATATTGAGGGCAGTTTCATTCATTGTAGAAATAAATCTACTCCTCTGTTTGAAGCTATCAATTAAAATGGTAGCCATTATTCATGAAAATAAATATATAGAGTGTTACTCATGACAGGAGAATGTATCATGTATAAGTGGTCAATAAATCATTTTAGGGGAAAAGTGATCTGGAAAATGGTGGCACTTAAACTTTCAATTTTCATTAAAATTTTAACTGCAGCAAGTTGTTCAGCAGCGAGACAGTCTCTGCCATGCAAACCTTTCTTATCTGCCTTTCTTCTTGCTTTGTCAAAATACAGCCTTAATCTGCCGTCAGCAACTAAATATATTCCTGTTTAAATTGATGGGCCACCTGCAATTAAGTGATCATGCTTGTGTTCAAAACACTTGATTCCAATTGCTTTGCTTTGACAAGATCTCCAGCAGAGGTTAGATTTAGTGACAGTGAGCACACTGGCATCTCAGACCCTGCTAGGTCACCGTGTCTGCCGTAAGCTGTATTTCATATCCTACATTATATGTACTCTCATGAAAAGATGTTATGCCTATGAAACTAGCCTGCTGCCTAGGAAACCTGATTATGAAAAATGTTGCAATTAGGATTAGCACCATAATCAATACCAACTGGTATTTCTCCTCCTCCAAACATTGGCTCCTGTCCTATGGTAGACAATGCTTTTCCTTCCCCCAGGAAGAAAGGTGGAAAGAGGGACAGGGCCACAAAACCTTTTTTTTCCCCCCCCCGGTCCTTAGTTCCTATCTTAGTGACAGTGCAGAGCATTGAAGATCAAAGGCTGCACTGAGAGATGTCAACTGCAATTCTGCTCTCTGCTTCCACCTTCATTTTGGGAGGCACAGGTGACATCCACCGTACTCAGTTCCTCTGCTGGTAAACTCTGCAGAAAGTATTTCTCAACAGGACTAAAGAATCAGCCATACAGATGAAGACAAGGTGAGAAGGCAAGAGGACTAAACACCTTCCAGATTTCAGACCGAAAAGAAAGCCCTGATTTAGACAGTGAGATCCGGGCCCTGAGTGTAAGAGTTAATGGTTTACGGCAGTAAGGATCATTTGGTAGTTCCCTTTTGGCTAGTTAGCACAACTTAATCAATTTTCAAGTACAGCTTAATTTTATTCATTGCCTTAATGGTTTTTATTCAGCTTTAAATTTTCTATCTGACATTAATCTTTCCTTAGAGTTTCATTTTTCAGAGAGTTTTTATTTAAGAGGAGCTTTTAAGTCTGTATTTTTTTACCTCCTAAAATTACCTTACAAGTAACAATTAAACTGGTGCTAAGCAGAATGGTGTCAGGTTTTTACACGCTCTACTGGCACTAGAGCATCCCCAAATCCTTCACTGCAATTTACTTACCTTGAAAGCTGCTGGTTTTTACTTACAACGTACTCATAGCACACTGTCATAAACATGCTTTGCACTGACCTGCTGGCTCAATGAATTTGGTTTGTTGGAAGAAATTAGACTACCAGTTATGGAAGTACGAATTCCATCTCTGTGATATTTGTTCAGCTGCTACAGCGGCAAATAAAAGCCAAATAAATTTGATTTGTGCAGGCTATATATTGCCATCTGACAGACAGGATAGCTCTTCTCTAGAACAACTCACATGATCCTTCAAGTGTTTTTAAAGCACTGCAGCAGGTTTTCTTTTCTAGGAAGAAAGAAACTCTTCAGGAAAAAAAGGCTTCCCTGTGGATTTGTGAAAGATACTCCATTAATGGCTCACATGTCCACACAAGTGTAAGTGATTGTACTTGAATATTCTACACGTCCCTAAAGTTTCATACATATAAATAAATATCTTTATATATGTAAATGCATGTATTTACATTATCTTCTCTTGTATCCTGTCTTAAGTTCATTTTCCTCCTTTAGAGTGGTAGGATGAACATATATGATATTAAATGATATTTCTATTCATCTTTAAAAACAAAATCAAAAGCTTGCAGAAGAGCAGTGTGTGTTTGGCTAAAGCCAGTTTGGCATCTTAGAGGTTACTGGACTGGTAATGGTGTCCCTGAAGGAGTCATGAAAGGACAGACAAGGTTGGGACAAAAGAAAATCTCTCAAGATGAGGTTGCTTGCTGTCACCTCCCAGCTGGCTGAGGCTGGCAGGGCCTCAGGTAATTATTACTGAGCAGTTTGAGTTGATTTGTTCTGGTTTAGAGTTTGTGGTTTTGGAAACGAAGCAAGCCCTGAGGAAGGTGATACAAAGAAAAGATCTGTGGTTCGGAACTGGATTTTTCCTCATACGGCTGGTGAGGCTGCACAGTGACTTACAATGAGCAATAAAGTCCAGACAGTCCTTTACAAATCATGAGCTAGGCAAATCCTTTGCCATCAGAAGAACTCAATGCCTTTAAAGAAAAAACCTTTCAGTGAATGTCTGTTGAAATTAAAATCTTAATTCATTCCAGCTACGCTTGGGCCTCTTTTAGAAAGTCTCTTTCTGTGAACATTAAAGCAAGCAGTCACTGCTTGTTGAAAGCAAAATATAACTACACAGGTTCCATATTCATACCACACACGGTATATTTTTTCCATGGAATGGGAAACTAATTTAAATGGCAAGGAGTTGAAGGAGAAATGCTCCAGTAAAACCTTTTTAGAGCCCTGAAAGAGGAGCAACTGAGCACCCACAATTCTATTATTCATATGTAAGAGAAGCATGTGTGTAACCATCCTTATGTGACATTGAGGAAACCAAAATACATATACTTTATATGCCGAAATATGTCCTATATATATTATAACTGACCATAACTATAAATAAAGCTGTATAAATAACATACATTCTGCAATTCTCCCTGCTATTTTAAAGGTGATCTGTAACTGCTTGTTTAGTTTCTGGAGTTTTTTCTCCTTAAAAAGATGATTTCCCAATGACTGTGGATTTTCAAAACCTGCTTCAATTAAAAGCCAGTATTAAAAAGCAGCTGTACACATACAAGGGCAAGATTGCCCAGGTGAGTATAGAGGCCTGTAAACACTTTTAAAATAGTTGCCTTTGCAATGCACATATGTAATTAGCACCCCCAGAGTAACTTCACAAAGCAGCAAACTAAGTGGTTACTCAATTGAATGCAGAAAATGTCAGGGGAGACACCACAACTCCAGCCACATAACTGCTTGCTACCGAGTGATGCCTATTTTCTTTAGACATTCATCAGACACTGCTTCTTATTCTCAAACAAAAATCATAGAACAATAAAGAAGAGCAAAAAGTAATAAGGCAGTAAAGCTTCCTTTTACTGCTCTTCTTGCAAAGGTGGCAGAGCACATGATCCAGATATCCTGTGTGCTGTGGGAGTTGTTTCCTGCTGGGCTGCACACTGTCCCACTCTCTTTTCCTCCTGTCTAGTGCCACAGGCATTTCTGAGGGGGCAGGAGTGACAAGATTGCACTCAGTCACACGAGCACAAGGAACAATCTTGTGCTTTCTACCATTTTTTGTCACAAAGTATCTCTGCTGAAGCAGCTCAGGGACAGTGTACTGCATAGG
The DNA here is from genome assembly GCA_013397955.1 of Grantiella picta. Classification (NCBI taxonomy): domain Eukaryota; kingdom Metazoa; phylum Chordata; class Aves; order Passeriformes; family Meliphagidae; genus Grantiella; species Grantiella picta. Next base: position 539,630 of record VZRM01003597.1, on the reverse strand, counting down.
TACGCTATCATCTGATGATGGACTTCGAAAAGTAAGACCTCCTTTTCTCCTCCGAGCATGTGAACACATCAAGCATGAGCTGAGGGAGATCCATTTCCTTCTCCCACCCAGGACGCTGAGCCTTTATTTACACTAACGTTAGCTTTTATGTTTTAACATAACATTTATGTCTGTGCAATCACAGAGGAGATTTTCAAGCCTGAATTTCTTTTACTGCAGATGAATTACTGTAATTATATCTCACTAGAGCAATGACAAAATACTTTCTTAGCTCTGTAGAAAAAAGGCTATATAGAGAAAAGATTTTTCTGTACCTGAAAATGAATCATACTTGTGAATAAATTCCCTGGACTCAGTCGAATACTGAAACATCATGTGTGGGCAATATCTGCGACTAGGAAAAAGACAATAAACAGAGTAGATACCCAGCCAACCCTTCCTTTAACCAAGGAAATTGCTAGTCTGGAAACTTATTATTCCTAACTGGGATGACCTCAGCACAGTCATTAACATTAGAAAGTAGCAGGGATGCTGCACCTCCTTACTGTGACTGGCTCTTTTAGTTAAACAGTAAAACTGAAATCACTTGCAAACTTTAACAGCAGCTAAAAAAAAAGTACCTAGAGGGTGGAGTGCTAAGAAGAAAATCATTCTTCCTATTTATTGTATTTTCCTATGGAGAAAAACAGCTGTAGGATTTGAAAGCATATTTGTTTGGAAAAGAATTTGCTAAAGATAGAAAACATGGTGAGGATTTCCAGCAAATTCCCTCGCTGATAAATGAACAGTAAAGCTTAAGCCCTTTTAATGACGATGAGTTTACCATGGAATAAAGTCATCAATGATGGGCAGAAAATAGGGCATTTGTAAATACAATGTAACACAGAATCATAAAGCACAGCAAATTTATGCAAAGATGTGCTTGCAGAGCACGATAAATAATATATGCATAATCAATTACTGGAAGAAAGACAGACTGAATAAATTGTTTTCTGTTAATTTATGGAAAACAAGCATAGCACAAAAAAAAGACAATTTGACATTAGTCTTTTAACAACACTGACAAGCACTAAACCCAAACTTACTAATGATTCAAAGACACGGTATTTATAACTGTCTATTTTTATGAGCAATAGAAAATTTGAATTAGGGCAAGGGAAAAATTCCTGTTTTTTAAGGTAAAAGGCAGGATACACAATGCAACAATATATAGAAGCCACCCCCACATATAATAAATATTTGTTTTTTCCTTGTATCTAAGATTCCTTGGTTTAAAAACACACGTGGATTGAGGGGGCTGGGAGAGAAAGCAAGAGAAAAATATATTTTAGGCTCATCAGTAACTAATAATAATGAGCTACTCTATGAATTTGATGGCTGTATGCTACACCCAGTGGTCTCAGTGGAAAGGTTTTATTGAGCAGGGTGAACTAGCCTTTAAAGAAATTCTGAAACTGCTTTAAAACTGAATTAGGAAAGTTGCAAATTATACCATCATTCATTTACAGAGCCGTTAAATTTATGATGCTAAATACCTCTATGATTCATGTAGGGGTTCTAGAAAGCTTCAGTAGCTGTTCAGGATACCAAAAATACTAAAATGAGTGATAAACCATTTATTATCCAGATACTAGCTTTGCACGACAATGTCATTGAACAGAAATAATTCTCTAGTCCCTCACCCTTCCATCAATCAAAACAAAAATTAAAATGCAAATATTTGGGACCTGACAGTACATACAACATTTGCCTGGAAGAATATTCTAATGCTTGTTATGATCTGCATAAAACAATTCAATACCCAACTTGAAAAACATTTAGCAGTTTTCAACAGTCTATGCAGGATATTAAAATTCCTGTAACCACCATATTCATTTTCCATGTGAAACATTCAGTGATGCCTGTAGCACTATACACTCGGTTAGTAAATAAACCACTGCTTTTATTCTGGTGTTATTTCAGCCTTATCAAAACCTCTCTTTTCATTTGTTTATGAAAAAAGGTGCAGCCAAGTTCCAGCAGGCTAAAGTTTGTTGTTTGCCCTATTTACGTGACACAGCCCTAATTCCATCAGCTGAGCAGATGAAAAAAGAAAATCACTAGTCAGAGGATATGATGCTGAATGGGATGTTTCATTGTGACTGAGAAGAGAGAGTGTGAAATCCTCCTCCTTAAAATTTGCTTCTGACTCTGGGATTCAGCTAGGTGTTTGAACCTACACAGATGGCAGTATCTCTCTTTTGGGGACTCCACATCAAATTTTCATGTACTGCTGTAAAATTGGCATGTTTCGAGCCATCGTATCTTGATTAGCCGTAATTTGATTAATGGAAACAATTAGTTGTTGGATGTCTAACATTCCCCAGAGGTTTCACTTTAGCCCATAAGTTTTGAGGCACTGGTCACGCTTCACTGCCCGAGTGCACAAACAGATACTTCCTGAAGCCTTAACACCTATCTTAGGGAGCTAAGGCTTGACTGCACAAAGATTTATGTGCAGAAATGTAGACCTCAGGTAAAGACTGATGTGCTAAAACCCCGACAAGCAGTTGCTGCTCTCTCCTGCCAGCCCAGGCAGCAATCACACACAGAGAAAGGGCTAGGAAGGGTCTGAGCACAGACCTCAAAGCAGGTGGGCAAGCACACCGTGTTAGTCATATCTATAGGAAAGAGAGTTTCAGTTTCACTGGAAGCCTTACTGGACTCTCCCAAGTGCTGCAGCTCTTGGGCAGAATAACATGGCATCAAGGCTAGGAAAGTAAAATGGCTTATGCAGAATGAGAGGCTCAAGCCCTCAGAGTAGCACTGGTAAAATTTTCAGGGAGAGTACATGTTCTCAGCATGGTAAGCACCGAGTGTTTGGTAATACTGCCTACTACACGGCACTGAACCTTTCCTTCAGCTGGAAGACAAAGACACATGGATATTTCCAGGTGGAAATGTCCCATCAGAAAATATGTGGTTTTTTATGAGAAAAAGACTGCACAGATTTCCAGCTCTCTGACCCCATCTACTTCCTGCCTTCAACAGAGCTACCCAAGCAAAATGTTAAAAGAAATAGTCCCGTTTGAGAGTTTAACAGAGCCAATTACTCTCCTGGAGTTTGAAAGAAAAAGATGAGAATTAAGTTGTCATTAGCAACTAAATCTATTTACCAACATTGAGAGATGGGGGTTTTTTTGTCTCGATAAGATGTGTTTTACAAATGCTAAATGCATGCTTACAGCAGATTGCACTAAGACTACAACGTGAGGAAAGGAAATAGTTCTGACTGTGGGGCATTAACCTGAAAAATACCATGTGCATGCATTTTGCTGGTTCCTGTGAGCTTCCTTTTGAACAAATCAAGCACACAATCACTCAGGAGATGGAAAAGTGGGAAAAGTGGGGGTTAGGGAATATAACAGCAGGAGTTTTCTAATTAACTTTTCTTTTAAAGCTAATAACAAAGCCTACCACTGGCACATTAAGCATAAGATACGTGAGGAAATAAATGAAAATAAGTGGAGAAGCTAAACATTGGTTTCCTTTTATGTAATTCTGGTAATGACCAGTATCTCATTATGTGCTTCTCCTCTAAAAACATGTGTAACCCAGTCATTCACAGCCCTGTGCTGCCATAAAGATGACCTGAAGCTGACTACCAGTGAAAACTCATGTAAGGAAATTTTAGAAGCAGCATAAAAAGAGATGGGAAAAAAAAAACCCACTCAATAGCATGAAATAGCCAGAATAGCAGGAGTGTTAAACAGTTTCACTTGCAAACATGATTTCTTGAGATCATGGGTGTATCTTACCAGTACTTCGTGAAATTACTCCCACAGTGTAAGCTTAAGGAAGTATGATCAACTCAAAATACAGGCAGCAAAAAGTCATGAAGTCTACCATCCACCTTTCAGCTGCAATGACTGTAACTGCAATTAGCATTGGCCAGATTTTGCAGTAGTTTTCCAAGTTCCCTGTCCTACATGAGAAGCAGTTTGGTACGAAATGCTGAGATACACCCTTGAATGCCCTTCACCTGAGTTACCTTGCGTGTTTCTTACCAGCAGCCAAGGATCTGGGCCATTAAGTTCAAAGGATATAACCTGCTCAAACTTTAGCATTCCATTTAATATTAATTTATAGTTGAACTTTTATGGAACTACAAAAGCTTTACTATCTTTATTAAAGCCACATACATTTATTACATACTGAAACTGCGGCAAGGAGATTCTGGGTTGAATATTTCACTAATACAATTTTTATTTTTTATTTTAAAACAGGAATCTCGGGGAAATTAAGTGAAGCCAAGGTCTTTATTCCCTGCTTCAAGAGAGTACCTGAATACTCTGAATACTCCAAATACAAAATTATGATTTTTGTGAGCCACTGAATGACATCTGAGGTAAACTTCCACACAGGTTCTTTGTCAGAGTGTCAAAGAAAGAAAACATCTTCCATAGTTTGAGAAAAAGCTGTATAACTATTCCTCTCCACACCTTGTCACCTATTTTACCATCCTCGCTATTTTTCACGCTGACCTGCTCACACACACGATAATGGAGTCATTAGTTACATTTTCATTTACTTCTCATGACTTTGGAGGTGATAGGTCTGCTCCATTAACACAAGGTTCTCCCCTCCACTGCAATTTGCATGTAGTTAAGGAAAAAAGGTTTCATGCCAAAATTTCAGCTAACAAGGTACGACAATTTTAAAAACAATTGTGAAAAAAAATAACCTCTGACACATCAAAGCAGGGATGTTTTCTACGAGAGAAGAATCCATAATTCATGAAAAAACCTGAAGGGATGCCAGGATAGAGCCACAAACATGTTGAAGCACTGCATGCTACATGACTGTAGGAACAATCAAGTGTTGTCTGACATGAGGACCAGTGCTATCAGCTACATAGTTTTTCTCATCTATGGCAATTTTTCTTTATTTCACAATACATTTCTTCATAGTTTTTTCTTTACTTTCTAATCCTGAAAATCAAATGCATAATTTGATTTTTATAAATTAAACATTACAGAGCTCAAGAAATTTCACTTCGTAGTTGTAGACTTACTTTTTAACTTACTGGAAAAAAACCCTAAAGTCCAGAATGTTTTGGTCATCTGTAAAGCTGAATATTCTCTAGAAAATGAAAGCTGAAAGGGAATATTCCCCCCATTTTCAGCAGAATGAACCAGCCTTTTGCAGAAAATCTAGCACAGTGCTCATGCTATCTACAAGGGATGGTGCCACATCTCATTACGTTGAAAGAGTTTTCTGTTCTTTGTACAACAAAAACAAACAACAACAAAAGCACGTACCTTATGGTGCCTGTAAGAGCTTCTATTCCACTGGCATCGTTTTGCTCCTTTCAAACCAGCTGTGAAGCTGACCCAGCCTCCTCAGTCCCGCCATTGTAAAATAACTTCTTGAAATAATCACATCAGGAAATTCTGTGGCCTGAAAATATGTCAGTTTTTAATATGACATCTCTCAAATCTTAAAAAGTCTTTCAGTTTTTAAGAAAAAAACTTGAAAATGGCCATTATCTTGTGTTATATGTCAAGTTAATAATGATCTCAGAAAGTTTAAAATGCTTCATTTTTCACACAGTTGTCATCCTCAGTTTTCTAGTTAGTATAATTCCTAGAGAAGCACTGGGGAGGTTGAAAAAGTAATATATAAAATGGACTGAAATGGGACAACTTGAACACAACTTGAGATCGTGTTTATGTGGCTAGATCCCTACACAGATCCTTTTATAGAGCTGTTTCCTTTTTTAATATCCTCATTGATAAACAGATTTTGGAAGGGTAAGGATCAGAATGGGTGGACAAACTCACTGATTTCCTACAGCCTCCTCTTCAGTCTTGCTTCACCATTTTTTCAGGAGGATTCTTGTTTTTGTAAAATCCTATTCTTTTCCCTGGCTTCTAATAACTACAATAGGTATCATTGATACTCCTTTCTACCCCACCTCAGCTGTCTTTAGGCTCTGAAACTCTTGATTTCTTATGATGTCATGAGTAAAAACTGAACTTGCCCCCTGAATTTTAATGGTTGTTTAAAACTTTTTTTTTTCATTTAACTGCTAGAGCTTCCAGGATTTTTGCTGTTTGATGTTGAGAAGTATGGACATGTCAAGAAAAGATCAAAGTAAACTTCTGGTTAATAAAACTCAGCAAGAATTACTGCACAAAATGCTGGCAAAATTAGTCTTCATCAAAGAATCATGGATGGCTAAGGATTGAGGGGAAACATTAAAAATCAGGGTGGAAATATTTTAAAAAAAAAACCATAGGAAGGAAAAAAATTGGGTTTAGATGGACAGCAGGGAAAGATGGTACACATCTTTATCTAATTGCACATTTTCATTTTCACATTGGTTTACAGACAAAATATTGGAAAGCAGATTACAAATTCCATAGATTAATAATATTGGCAGTGATCAACGAGCATATCTTCTGAACAAAGGCACAATATTTATATTTGATGCCATAATACTTCATAGTTAGATTAGCTACAAAACATGGAAAAACTACAGCCTTCATTTCAAGAACAAAGGCAACAAGAACTTTTAAATAGACAACCTTTAGGTATAAATACTTATTTTAAGTACTGTATCTACTTTTTATTTCGAAAAAGGAAGGAACTACGTTAAAGTAGCCCATTTTTTCTTATGTAAGGAGTTCATCACTCCAACAAATCCATTCAGTTAAATATAATTAAATATTTTTGTCTGCCTCTCTGCAGTAATACAGAATGCTACAAATAATTTCTGCCACCCTTCCATCTGAGTAATCCAAATAGGACAAGGGGTTCAAGGTGAAAACACTGCTGATTTTATAAAATTGTTCTATTTCACTATTGACTAACTTTTCTTCCTCCAGTTCTTCACATGAACTGAACTGTACCTGGCTTGGCTGTTCCTGGGCACTGAACAGGTGTTTCATTACACTTGTCCCAAAAGATTTTGGGATTTTTTTGAAAAAAAATTTTGATTTTTTTCTCTAGATAAGCAAGTCACTGATAAGTGGGATAGATTTCACCCAACAGGTGGGACCTTTGTCAATCTAGCCCCATAGGAAAAGTGAAGAGATGTGGAAGAGTGAGATAGCAAAGTGTTATTTAAATTGTCCAGTGCAGTCAGCCTGCAGAATTTGTACACAAGTGCAGTGTGACGACACTGAGCTTTCCCTGCAGAGTGCTGGAGCAAGGATTCAGTGGCACTAAGTGCCCAGGGGTGTTCATCTCTTCAGATGAGAAATGAGAAAGTCAGTGTCATTCACTCAGAGTGAGTGAAATTGAAACCCACACACAGTCTGAACCTTGCCTCTCAAACTGCCTGTGCTTGCCAGCTGCTGTGCAGGAGCTGAACAGCAAAATATGTCTTGTCCAGTGACAAATTCATCTTTTCTGACTCCGGAAAAAGCAACGTTTCAGAGTCTAGAACGTGCCAGAACACCAGTATTTCCCTAACCGAAGGAGAGCAATAAGAAAAAAGGAGGCATGAGGTATGCCTCTAGCTACTACTTCGCCATGTTATAAAGGGTAAATGTTTCTAAATTGAGATGGTTTAGGTGGCTGGTGGCAGAGGTGACTATTTTATCCTTTCATTGAAATTTGAACATGGATTGCAATTGCTGTCCCTCAAACTCAAACAGATAGGAGGAATTTGGTCTTCTGGCCTCTTTCTTTCAATAGATTATGCAAGGGAATCACCTGCTGTTCATGTGTGAATTTATTTTCAATAACTGAGATTTAACTAGTGAAAAAAACAAAACAAAACACCATAAGCAGACTCCCTAAAAATTCGCAAAGCACCAACCCTCCTGCTGGGAGACATCATTCACTTAAGGTCACCTTTCACTTTAGTTATCATTTTAATGGATTTAAAGTATTTCCAGTAAAGTTTGCAGAGCTTCTTGGGATTTGGCTTTCCAGTCACAAGTTATGAAAACAAATTGCTTTCAAGCAATTGAATAACTTCCAATATCAGATTCTATGAGTAGAAATAAACAAACAGAGCTTTGTACTGGTTCCCGGGGCAGAATCTTATCCAATGGGTATTTGGCAATTTGGATTCCAGTCACCTTTTCTTCCTGCTTTGCTGTCACAGGAAAAGCAGAGTATTTTTAACCAGTTACTCACTAGAAATATTTTCGAAACTGTGTTTTTGAAACTGTTTTTGAAACTGTGTTTCTGATACCTTTTCAAGTAACTAACTCAGATGTCCCATATATCACAAAATATTTTTCATGAGCCCTCTTGAGTTTTTATTTTCCTCTTCATAATTTAATTTAATATTTCTGCTTTTTTTCTTTAATGTGTTCCATTTTGCTTCCTTCTTTTCAATTTTTTCAATATACCGTGCATTTCACATCCTCTACAATTTCTTCCATCTCCTTCACTCCTGTTTCATCCTATTATTTTCCTCCTTCCTCTTCCTTCCACTGTTTCTCTTGGAGTTAATACTGTGCTTCTTTCACTCCACCAGTCTATCAATTTGCAAGCTGATGTACTGATTTGAAAGGGTTCTCTAAAATAATTTCAGCACCACGGGAACGTTCAGATGTACACAAGGCCTGCTCATTTTCAATCCATTACATTGCCATTGGAATACTGAAATTGCTGGGGTACAATACTCCATTTTGCTTCTTCAGAGATTGTAAGTTTGCCAGCGAGGCACAAATCGTGTGTTGCAGAGTCATGCCTATCACAATTGTAGTCTGTTCTCTGCCCTGCTCAAACTAGAGTCTGCTGCCAGATTGTTTGAAAGAAAATGCAGGAAAGCACACAGCTGTGGCAGTTTCTAACCAAATGAATAATGCAATATCAACATCTGTAGGATTTTTGAAATGCTAAACATTCAGCTATGAAGCCTCTGACGAGGACGCAGATGGCAATGATGTTGTTTTTGCAGTAGTTCTACCAGAAACGGTCAGAGTTTCATAATCAGACTGGACTCTTAATGCCTGAAACAATCCTTTTCTTTAGCAGCACCAGTGCATCACAGAATGATAAATGCTCACTCTGTGGGCTGCATTTAATTCCAAGCTTTGTTAAGCTAAAGAAATCCAGTAATGAACATGGACATCTTCAAGCATGAATACTGATGCCAACACCAGTTGAATTTAAACTGACAATCCAAGCTAAGGTAGAATAATTAAAAGAAATTTTTCATTCAATACAAAAAGCATAAGAAAGTCCTGTTTTTACTTCAGGAAACCACAAACAAATAAGCCAACCTTTCCTAGTTGCAGAACAGTGTTATTTCACTGAATTATATGTATTTTTCTGCTTTTTAAATAATATCAGTATGCACTGCATACTGAAAGAATAAAAAGAAATAAAATGTATCTCTGAATACAAGCAAATATATCTGTTCATTATCCACTCTTTTTGGGACACCAAAAGAGAGAACAATGTCTTTTAATTTCTTCTCCGTCTTACTTTTTCCCATCAATAAAAATTGTGCTTCACAGGTGTTGAGGTAATACAAAAACAAACAAACAAACAAACAAAAAAAACCAAATCCACAAACCACCACTTTTGCTCAGATGAGAATCTCTCCCTGGATTCAGAAACAAGCTAAAAGAACTAACTGAAAAGTCAACCTCGAGTTAAGCAGTGTTGAGAGGCAGAGGAATTAAAAGGAGCCAATAAGGCAAGCAATGACTATGTATAACTAGCTTCTAAGAGAAGGCACAATGTCACCCATCAGCTCGTCTGACCAGTTGAAGTCTGAACTCTTGATCCCAGACACAACTTATCTTCTTAGCTGGGACAGGCTCTCCAGAAAAATGGAGGATTATTTCCTATTTTGCATGGACACAGCTCAGACAAGTCTATTACAAATGTTAAAAACTGCACCCAAACCATGGAATTATATTTGAAAAGCTTAAAAGACAGGATAGAAGGTCAGGATGCTAACCCAGAAACTTCAGGAAGCCTCTCCAGGCAAGGAAGGAAAAGGATTAATCGTTTCCAACAAGGGTTCTTGATTAACCCTATAGATAACTTTATAAATAACCCTCTGTTCCCAGTTTGGTTTAATTTTTAGGAAAAGATCAGAACATCACCAAAAAGAAACCCAGCAGCTACCTCTCCTCTTTTAATGCAGGACACAGGACATCCAGAGACAGCTACTCACCTCAGCAGGACTTGGAGTTCATAACCAGTAGGCCCTTTAGACAAGCAGCATCATTTCTTGGGGACAGGATGAAACATTTTTATTCCTATGAATGCTCTGTGGGAAAATCTGAAAGGGATAAGGTCTGCATGAAGCACACGGCTGTCCTCAGGAGCTGCTGGGCAGCTTTGTGATCTCATGCCTCTGTCATGCCCTAACTGCTTACCTTTCCCTCCACATCCTGGGAAGAAACGGAGTCAAGTGCCTCTGCTGCTCACTGACAGAGATGTCAAGTCAAGAAAAGCAGGTTTCCATTTTCCTTTTGGGTGCTTCTCTCCGAGCCAGGCTCCCTCACATGCCGCAGTCACTGTCGGGCTCTGGGCCTGGCGGCGCTAGCTAAGCCGGGCCTGCGGACAGACCTGCCCTTATCCTCTCATCAGAGAAAGGCTTTTCTGCTCCTAAAACCACATTTGGGGGAAAAAAGGAATAAAAAAATTGCTGTTAGAAACACTTTGCAGGTGAGCAGGGAGAAGGGAAGAGCAAAAGAAGCATAAACAAGTGCACTTTGTGAAGTCAGCAAACCCCCCAGGGTCTGCAGTGGGGACTCTGAGGGAACATCGGATGGGCAGGAGGTCAGTGGCTGAATCACCTCATCAAACCACAAACGGGGCAAAACTGGGCACAAAAGCCTCAGCTATCGTTTTAAGAGTGAGAAATTTGTTATAAAAAAGAGCCTCTCAGGTCATACTCCTATTTTCTGTGGGAAAAAAGTGTACTGTTTATGCTGTAGGAGAAAGAGAAGCATGCATAGCCAGGGGAGAGGCAGACTGGGAACTCCGGGGTTACAAAAGCCAGATTTAAACCCAGCAGCAATTCTGCTTAAACACAGAGGCAAAACGCAGGACCTCTGTCCTGCAAAGTGAGTGACTTCTGCTCCTAAAGCAGCAGATGGGGATTAAACATCCAGACAGGGATTGGAAATATCCATACAGTATGTGCTTGTAGCACCAGCCTAGACTGAGGCAAAAGAGAAAAAGGTTTCGAGAAAGAAATAGTCATCTCTAGGATTCATATGTTTCTACACAAAAAAAAAAAAAAAAAGGTACACCTTGGTTCCCAGAACATTAGCATTTCGCACATGTAAGAATATGAGCTTCAAACCAAACCACAGAGGGCCTCAGTAACTTGCCCAAGGTCAAAATCTAAAATCCATGTAAGGCTCTTTGATTGTGATTTGCTTTCTAATGTAGAGAAAACTCACATGCTGAGGGATGTGCAGGCATACAGGAGTTCCTTCTACCTAATTTACTATTCATATATCATTTAAAGAATCTGATCTCAGTAGATATTTGTTCACATCACAAAGCTACCATGTATTTTGAAATAATCTGTTCAAGTCAGAAGACTCTGTAGAGGAAAGACCCAGAAACCCAGAACTGAAACAGAAGACATGTTACACATCAGGATCAAAGGATATGCTGACACATGCATTCAGGAACCTGAGATCATGTTTCCATGCCCTGTGAGTAGCTCGAATCCAGTTTATCTCCTCTTAATCATATGTAAAGCGTCTATCAAAAAGTTAATATTGGAATTACTACAGTAATACAACCTCTGCTCTCTTATGAAAGTTTTACAATTAGTAAGGATTCTTTTTTTTTTTTCCTTTAAGGATCTTCTTCATTTCACCAGATCTCCTTCTATTGCTACATTTCTTTAAACCTCCAGATAGCTACTCAAGCACATGCTGTAACAGCTATACAACCTGCTGCGATGCACTCAGGCCAGTAAGGCCCTCACTGCTACAAAGCCTCCTGCAAATATCTGAGCCAAGCCAAGAAAAGCCCTTAGATATTCCTATTTTCAGCTGTGTATTCAATTCCAGTTCAACAGTCACCAGAAAAAGAATCAAAATTACACATATTGTGAAATACTTTGCTGATGGTCACCAGCCTCACTGCTGAGCCAGTGTCCCTCTGTGATGTGTCCTAAAACATGCATAGAGAACATAAAACCACAGGATCTTGTCTCTGATTTGTCTGTCAGGGGAGCAAACTCTGCTTTCTGCCGCATATTTGCCACCCAAATTAGTCAAATGCTCTGGTGTAGGGAATATTGGCATTTTTTCGTGACACCTCAGTGCTAAACAATCTGATAACATGTTCTGACCAGTGAAGAATGCCTTTATCTACATATACACACCTACCTACATATCTAAGTATATTTTTATTTCCATAAGAGAATTATCAACCTAAATGAGGAAGCTGATCTAAAACAGGCCCTGATACTACTGATTACCAATGCAAAGCCTCAGAACAAAGGATCTGTTTGGAAAGATTATGATTTGTAGACTAAAGATCTTAGCAGTGTTTCAGTGTGTTGAAGAACCTTATAGAGTGAGAACAAAATGTCTTATGAAAATTTAAATTATGTAAAATACTGAGATGTATTATATGAGGCATTTTAAATAAGGGCAGAATAAAGGCTAAATACTTCTGAACTGTCTCAGAAAAATTAATCCTTCTAAATTCACACACCATTACCAGACTCTGATATTAAAATGCTTCCTTGCCTTTAGGCTGATGTGGTTATAATTATTCACTTGTTTCAATTCATATTTTATGTATTGTGTGTATTTTTATGCAGCACCAATTGTGGTGGCATCCAACAATTAAAAACAGGCATAAATTAATCTCTCATTTACAGGCAAACATCTTCAATTAATGAACTAGAGGACCTTCTACAATTTTTAATTAAAGTTCTGAGTAAGCCAATACACATAAAAATCTTATGAAATTTTGAACTTTTCAGGAGGATCTTTTTAAAAACACCTTGGAGGCCATTTTATCCCTGTTGTAAAAACAAGAGCCTAAGCTTTCTGTCTCCCTGATTACCACTGGGTGCCCCAGGACCAGGCAATATCCTCCCAGCACCATTTGAGCAATAGTTAGTGCATTGACTTCCAGCCTCAGAAGACTTATGCTCCATTTTTAGCACTCACTCTCTGAATGGCCCTGGGAAAGAAAACTGTGCTGTTTCTTTGTCTCCCAGAGGTGACGCCATGCTCAGCTGGGGATTTAGGGGGAACACTATGTGGAAATTTGGGGCAAAACCCCCAGGCTTCTTTCAAGGATGCGATGACTATAAGAGCACCCTTCATAATAATTAATTTTTTGCAGTTCCTGAATAAGAAACAGGAATAGTGTGGTGACTATTGCCAGATAACTGAAAATGTCACTACACCCAGCAGCCCAGCAGGCTTTTCCTCGTGGCCACTAACATGCTGGCAGCTGAAAGGGGACTCTGGAATATATAAATCTCCCAAGCAGTCATGCTCCCAGACACAGCACAGAAGGCACTCAAACAAGAACACGTGATGAATACCTTGAAGTGGAAACAAAAGAATCCAGAGCTCATGGCAAACATGACCCCAAGAAGAGAGAAAAAATTAGAGCTAGAGATACATTTCTAATAGATGTGAGTTACATGAAACTCTTCTTTTTTTTTAGACCATATCAGCCCCAAGGCATCCTTCTGATAAGAATGTAAGAGATTGTGGCACAAATCCAGCTCCAAAATAGTGCTAAATGGACAAGTGTTTGAAAATTAAAAATAGATATTACTTTTAACTTGCTACTGACCACCACTTTTCTGCCATAAGTAAGCACCTGCTGTACAGACAGAGACATCACCCTATGAATATTTGACTGGTGAATATCAGAATTATCAATATTTGATGTGAATACTACTCCTGAGAGCGTTGCACTGCATAAGCTCTATTACAGGCTGAAGTCCAAGGATATGTTCATAACTTAGGTACAGTGGAAATCTGTGACGATGAAAAACAAAAATGTAACATTGTTTAATAAAGTTCAAATAAAATAAAAGCATATATGGATAGTACTGATATTTTTGAAAAACACTATTTTTTAAAGCTCCTTACAGACTTTGGCAAAGCTGCTATCTTTCTTCAGATGTAGACTGGCATTTCTATCATTACCTCTCGCAGGCTAGGAATATTCATGTTGAAATGTCTGAGAGCACTACTCATCAATATTTAGATTTGAAAGACACATGAGGAGGTTATCTATATTAAACTCCTCCTAAAAGGATCTAAGATCATGTTTAAAATTTTAGAAATAGAGCTAATGTTTGCAAACCTAAATATAGATTTATCCTATATATCATGAAATATGTAGTCCCTATTCTAAATCATAAGTAGGAAGTCTAATCTATCCCATTTCTTGGGATACCAAATTAAAATATTGAGTAATTAATTCATGCCCTGCTTCTTATTATCCCCCGCAAAAATGCACATATGTGCATGCTTCTATAAAGGCAATTTTTGTACATAAGGGAGAAGTGTATTCTTTTAATCATAACCATCCTAAAACTTAAGGGCAAAAATAAATTGCTCAATAAAGAGCCATGTATGTCTCTATCCAGTGAAATTCTGTATCTCTGCCTCATGAAAAAGGAACCACTAAGTGTAGGCAGAAGACTCCTGGAAATTAAATAAATTGTGCTGCACAGAGGAAATAAAACCAAGCTGTTCCATAGCACAACATAGTGAAACGATGATAAAGGTAGATTTTACAGTGCTTCCATCTGTCATATACTTGTCATCCTGAATTATATGATAATCTATAAATCTGCTTTTTACTTTGAAAGTTACTGAGTGTTCTTCTAAAATTTGTCTCAAACATATAGGGACAATAGGGACATACATATAAGTACTTGAACATCCAGTGCTAAAAGACAAAGGTTATATTGCAAACCTAAACACTGAGATACTGATTAATGTCAGAAATCCTTCCATTTAGAATTCATGACTATATAACTGTGCTTAATTCCATTTTCACTTTATTTTCTAGAGCCTCTTAAAATCTTACTCCCTTTTATCTTAGCCCATTGTCCTGATAAACCAAGTTCCCTGGGTCCCAGACCTGGCTTATCTGATCTAAGATACCCTGCCCAATTAGCTCTCATCTCTTTTGCAGCAGGATTTGTTCACTGAAACATAATGAGACACTGAATGCAATGCCTGGCCAACTTAGAAATGAGGCACAGAAACTTGTGTCTCACTCCAAAGAGTTGTACAGGCACACCCTTCATCTCCCACATTCTCGCCACAATGTTCTTCACCTTGGGCTCCCACTCCCCAGCTCTCCCACACATCTGAAACTCCACTATCTCTCCTGGATTCTGTCTTAATTTCCTGCATAATGAACTGAATAGAAGGCCATGATTTAATTTCAGTGGACAAGCAATCAGATCATAGATATCGTTCCTGCAGTAAACTTCATTCTGAATTTCAATGGGAGCAAACTTCCACAGGCCAACGTTAGACATTGCTGCTGAAATTGGTTGGGGACAAGCTAGTCACACAGCAATGAGGCAACACTTTCTCCGTGGAAGGAAAATATGGCATATTATCACCTAAAATAGGAACCTGGTATCTCCAGCAGCACAAGGCACAAGCAATCCAAAGTAACACTCCCAGCTTGGCCGCCCCTGTGCTAATGTTATCAGGATTTCTACATGGTTCTTTTTATTTTAACTTTAAATCAGTAAGCACAGATGCAGTGCTTAGTCTTACACCTAGGACTTTATCTTATAAAGAGATGAAAATCCTGTTTTTTACAAGTAGAGCCAAACAGTTCAGAACACATTGAAGGCTTTTACATAGAAGGCTTTTAATAACTCAAATAATTGTTTTTCTTGTTTCTGTTCTTCAGGAGTCACTGCTTGAAAATGATGAAGGAGGTTAAATAGACCTAGGTATTTTTTTAAGGCTTTTGATAATGTGGTTTTCTTCACAGAAGTTACTAGCTAGAATTTGGCTGAGTATGTCAGGTTTATAAGACAAGTTACTGACTCCTGCAGAGAGGGTCAGATGCAAACCCTTATGACCAAGACCTGTCGATGCAGAGACAAGTTTCTCTCCTGTGAAATGTTTCATATCCTGTGTTCGTCACGTTTTAAGTGTTTTTTCATTCTTTCCTGAAAACTCGGTAGACAAGATCTAAATAAAGAAAACCACACTTCACTGGAATGTGGGTAAAGTTCCTCCTTTCTGACTGATGATTGCTCTCATGCAAGATTTGATAAACACTGACGCTAAAATTGCATACCTGGACCACATCTGAGAGGTATCTTTGATTCTTAAATATGCCCTGCATGGTTTTGGAGGCATCATCCCTGTGGTGATCAGGCAGTATTGATACTTTCATGCATCTTTAAGCTTTCTGCCAAAAAGGAAAACTTAAGATCACAGTTTGGGCTCCACAGTACGCCCAGGATTTTAGCATGAAAACCAGCAGCTGTTTTTTCCTATTGTAACTTCCCAGTTGGCAGATTTTCGGCTTAGAGGGCCTACCACCTGGGCCTATGCCAACAGAAGCAGAAGCAGCTGATTATGGAATAAATTCCCCATCCTACAGACAGAAAGTCTATATTTTATCAGAAGGGATATGTCAGGGAAAGGGGATGACAGACAGGTTCTCACACCTGGGTACACTGGTGAGTGTTTCTGAGGAGCCCACATTCCAAACTGTGGGTCATGCTCAGAGCTCCCAGCGCCAACATCACCCTGAGGCTGCTCTCAGCTGCCCGAGCAGCAACTAGTCCTCATATAAATCATGAAAGCCCCCAGACGCAGACTCAGGGCTGCTCTTTGCTGACAGATTTTGATTATTTTGGCACATTGGCAGTCATAATAAAACATTTTTTAGCTACTATAAGCTCTAATACTCATTAAAGACATGAGCCAACTCCCACGGTAGCCAATGGGATTCTTTCAGTTGCCTTCCTTGCAGCTCAAATCAGGACCCAAAACACTTATATTTCAAAATAATCACTGTTGTTTCCAGTGAGGACCTGTTTTTTCTATATGAAGTATTCATAAGAATATCTTGAACTGTATTTCTCAGTGACTCAGTAAATAACTCATGTCATGTTCAGTGCTTTTGGGTGGTAATTAAAGATTAAAGACATTCAGCAAAATTGCCATGGCTTAATTAAAACCAATAAAATCTTTGCACATTAAAATATTTGCCTGTTGCCATTCAGACTTTATTCCAGGTATATGATAGGATTTTTCCAGCTAATCTTACTTAAAGCAAGCAGGAAGCTCTTTTTCCCTGTGTGAAAACTTTAGAAAAAAGCCATATTGTCTTAATCTTCATACTCTTAAGAATTTTAACACGTATTTATTCTTCAAACATGTGCGTCCCATATGCATTATTTAATTTCATTAGAGATAATGGACAAATGGATACACATTATACTTTCATACTGCTCGTGTTTCTTTGTTGGAATTGTGGAGTTATAACCTGGTTATTATCCAACATAGCATTACAGACTGCACCAACCTCTACAAGTGACCCTCGGGTCCCTCCATAGCAGTTTCTTGTTCCCTCAAAAGATGTGTTCCTGGGATTGGACAAGAGAATGACTTGGAAGCTTAGTCTAGGTAACCTAACAGAAAAAAAGGTCACATTAGCACTCCTTTATAAGCTTAAAAGTATATCCCTTTGTTTTCTAATTCTTGGTTTTCCCACAAAAATATAGGTCAAACTGTGTTCAAAAGCACCTTCTCAAGTTAATAGCTGTATATCTTTCTTATTTTGTGGATGAACAGTTCTTAGGTCTATACTGAGGTAATAATCAAGAGAGAATGACAATTTTGTAAAACAAAACTTTGTAAAATCATCTCAGAGAACCAAAATATTTTCACAGAACAGATGGTTCATAATGTAGGATTTTTCACCACTATGATTACATCATAAAATATTCCTCTAGCCTAGTTCTGCTTGAGCTAGCTCTAGCACTGGCATCAATACGAATATTCTAGTAAAATGCTTACTTCAGCGCTCCTGAATCCAAGTCTGAGGCTTTCTCACTGTTTATCCCGTCCTTGATTCCTTTTTCTCCTTTTATTTTGACATTCAAGGAAGTTTAAGTAACTATGTTAGCCTTTTTTATTATGCATAACCCTGATGGCAAATTCAATAATATCATAAATTTTCAGGTGTTATGTATTCTAAATTTTAATTTCATCTGATGAGGATGAAAGGTTTATCAGTACCATATATTCTCGTTTACCCTAGAACACTGCGTTTAATTATCCACTTTAAATGGTGGTATGTACATTTTCATCCTAATTTCTTCATGGGTTTCACAACTTTGCTATCTTTAAGAAGTCTTTCATCTCTCTTGCACCTTAAAATATTTAAACTTTTTTTGATTTCATGTAATCATTCCTGTTGGGTTCTTTTGATGTCTTCATTGTATGCATTGCTTTGTTATATCTCTTTATATTTGCTTTCAAAGAGTCCTCTGTGTTCAGAGACAGACATTAGTTTCCCAATGCTATTTTCCTGGCACAATCATCTACAAAAAATAAGCATCCTTTATTTTTAATTTGGGTGGCTTTTAGATTATGCCAATTTGTAATAATTACCTTCATTCTATGACATCCATGACTGCTAAACACAGTGAAACCGCATCCTCTTTTATTTGGCACTTCACAAGATCACTCTGACACCAATAAAGGTTAAATAAATGATGGTCTCTTGGAACACTAGACCAAGAACTTCTTTAAATATCAATAAAATATTTTGCTGCTTTTTTATACAGTGCTGTTGTCTGGTTGATAGGCAGATACTTGAGCCTTTCACGGTTTGCCAATTTTTTTCTGCCTCTTAAAAATTAACTCAGAATTATACAGTGCACTTCTGCTTTTTAAAAATGTGAGTGGAAATAGTGCAGAGTACCAATGGCAGAAATCTGACCTATCTTTATACTGCAAACTGTGTGCTTAGACCCAAAAATTTCAACGGCATGATACTTTTCTACCAGACTGTTAGACGGTGGTACATAGCCTTTCAGGAACAGTGTGATTCCTTGATCACCTGATCTTCTGTAGGTTGTAACCACGTGAAATTTACTGGAGGACATTTCTAGGGTTCTTGCTTCAACTCTGCTGTGTGCACGATAAAAACTCTGTTTACAGGACACTCGGTGTGCTCGATTAGAGGAAGTATCCTCCAAGTGCCCAGCACGCTGCAGTAAAGAACGCCTGCTTTCTACACTCAAAACTGTGCTAGAAAGTTTCTATCCAACCAATTTCTGTATCAACATCCTTCTGTGACACTAGGATTTCTCTAGAGGGAAAAAATCCCCAGCTAGTTCACTCATATAGCATTAAGGTCTGTTGTTATGAGCAGATCAAAAGGGATTTGGACAACAGAGAAGCTATTCTCATTCACTGGTCATAAAACACCAGAACCATCTGCATTCTCACTGAAAATCCCGTAACAGAAGCAGCCATATCAGTTCTAGGGATTTGATTAGTAAGTATCTCCCTACGGTTGATCAGAACTCCTAGAATCAAGTGACTGGATAAGAATTTCAGCTTTCACATGTGAATGAAATTGAAGGTTTTCATCCCCCCCAACTGTCAACAACAGCTAGCAAATAAAACACCCTAACCTAATAATAAATGGAAACTTGAATGAGACATAACATAAATTAGTAATTTTAGATGTGTACATTTTTCAGAACACTGCACTTTTGGGAGGCACTGAAGAAGTGATCATGGCAATAAAACCTGCCAGGACACCAAAACCTCTGCACTTTTACCTCATTTTTGTAGTGATGCTGCAAGTCAAGGTCTGTGCATATTCCCCATGTTTTACACTGTAGAAGTTCAGTTTCCAGCACCTCTCCTTCATAATTCCCCAGTGGATCACAGCACAATACAGACATTTTCCTTTTCCCAGGCAAAGACATAATTTCCATAAGAGGGGGTCACACTCCGATTTTAGCCCCCAAAAAGAGAGAACACATTTCTTTTGTGGCATTTTTTTGTGACTTTAAATAAATGAAAATTGAGGGCCATCTTGAGTAAACTATTTGTACACCTTTCAGTCTTGCAGAATCATGTAACCCTTCCCTCTTATCTCGTTTAATATTAGCTTTATCAAATAATATAAAGGACAGTAGAATTCTGTTCTTTAGTAAGCAAAATTGGTACAAATGCTTTGACAATACCTTTATGTACTTTCTTTCCATATAAAAAATAATCTTCACATTGGTATGTCAGCCAGCCAACTCTCTTGTATAATTTCAAGGTCATTATTGCCATTTTAAAAGTACTACCTGCAAAATAAAGAGTATGGTTGAAGTTGTGCTGCACTTTTGCAGCAGTGAGGAAAATGGAGGCTTTCAATGTTTAATTATTTGTGCGACTGTATCTCTGCATTATCTTCTTAAATAATATTGAGAAAGGTTAACTACTGCATTAGTGCTGATTTTTAGAAAAATGTCATTTGGGGGAAGCTGAATAGAGGGGAGTAACATCGAGATGAAATTACCAACAAAGAAATTGTTCTTTCACTGAAGTAAGCCCCACAGACATTGTAATGTAATTTCTTGTTAATGAAAGCATTAATAGAACTTTATCACAGAAGAACCTCTGAATTTTAAACTACCATAGATCGTTGTTCAAACAGGGTATGACAAAACCATTTTATATTGATTATATATTTCATTCGCACAGCTGGATGCTCTAATAAAATATTCTGAGTGTAGTTTCCAGTAACTCAGAAACAGTTATTAAAATAATTAAAATTCTTTCCACAGCGTAAAAATTCGACAAGTGTAACGCCATTTGCGGATCTATCATGAAGACCTGGGTGATACAGTGGGGGTTTTACACATTTATGTCTGCTGAAATCAAAGGGCTGAGGCAGTGAGAATTTATACAGTGAGGATATTCATTCCCTCCCTTCTTGCCCATGTACCCAAGAGCTGAGTGTGAAGGATGAACTGGTGGGGTTTTCCATTAGTCCTCCTCCATGACTATTGACCAAAGACCAGCCCAGGCTCACCCTGCACAGCAGCCCTAGCTCCATGCACTCACCTCAGTGTCAGCAAGAGGCTTACCTGCTGCAGTCCTGAAGGTTAGACAGGTTCCTCGTCAGGAGCCCAAGGGCCACAGCCAGTTTGCATATAAACCACAGACATTTATTAGAAGTGCACATAACCATATCTGGCATGCAGATGGAAAATAACGTGTGGTGGTTCGAGTTCATTAGCAGCAGCAGCCAGCAGCTCTGCTGCTCTGTCCCTGTCCCCCAGACACAGGGAGAGGGCAGCTGGAGACCACATCATTTGACTCAGCAGGTCTCATCTGGCCCTTGGGCTGCACATTTCATGCCCCCACTCCACTGTCTGATGTGCTGAACAATCTTCGATTTCCAGCTGGGGATGGAAACTGATAATGAGATTGCTTTGATGCTCTAAATCTCGGTGGCATTTTCATGGAGGGTATTTTCTGGCTTTTGCAGCTGCCTGAAAGGGAAAGGGATGTAAACACTGGAGGTGAAAACAGAATTGCTGTGTAACATATAAGGCAAACACAAGCTGCTGATTCAAGAGACGGTGTAAACCAGTTGCAGTCAAATAGCAATTTTGTTCTCTTCTGATACATGCCATGTTGAGTATTTATTTAAAATGTTGTTCAGGTGGACAGAAAGAAAGCAGCATCATATTTCCACCAGAGACTTGAGAACAGCAGATAAACACTGCAAATTCCTTGCAAAGATTCAAACAGCACAGTGCACCATGTGATCTTTTTCCTGTGCACAGTATGCCAAGAGATCTGCTCCACACCAGCCACAAAACCAACGACCTGTTAAATGCAGCAGTAAGCAATCCACCATCACTTCTGTTTTCAGATGTCATGACAGTCCATAGTTGCTTCTCTAATTCTCACCCAACACTTGGGCTATAGCATAGTTTCTAGCCATCAGGCATCATGTAATTCTATTTTAAATGTTGCCAAAGTGTAGTCTTGAGAAACTAAAAACAGCAGGAATCAGATTTTAATAAGTGTCTCTGCGACCCTCACTTCAGCAACATGATTCCCATTGTTCTAATCACAGGGGGTCTTTAACATGCCTTCAGGGACACACAGTTAAAGCCTAGAAAAATGTCACAATTATTAACTGATAACAAAGAAAGAAAAGTAAGGAAGTTGTTTCAGCATTGCTGGAAAAGGACTCCTTTAATTAGAGCATTAGAAGGTTATTATATTTCTCTCTTCAGTACCAAGTGCTAGTGACATTTATATTTATAGTGGGCTAAAATGACAAGACACTGACTTTTATTAAAATTGGTGGGTGATGATTCTCTTACAACATCTCTGAACTCCCAAGGCTTTTCCCTGCTGTCGTGCAAGGCTGGCCCCACATCACACCTGTGACACCTGGGGACATGTCACAGTCTCCTTCCTGAAGCTGTGTGTGCATCCCCATCCAGTGACATCCAGCAGGGCACTGCCACTTTATGCTTTTCACTTCTCCTGTCCCAGGCTGTTTACCATCTTCATGAAATACCCCGTTGGGCTCAACCACCTAATTACAAACACATGAAACACTTGTCAGGCTTTGACTGGCAGTAATGAGGGTAATCTTTGCTTTCCAGAGGACCCTAAAAACCACAACAGTAAGCCACAAACCAAAAGTCCAGCAAAATTAAATTAAGCTGCTTGTGAGCTCAGTGGATGCAGCTCCATCACTGATTTGATTTGTCATGGGGCTCCTTTCGAGAGAGAGAGGCTGTCTTGGGTTCATACTCGCCATCCCCTGATACTCCTTAGGCAGAGCACTGTCACTCGAAGCCCTTTCCCTCCTGCTGGAAACAAGAAACATGGAGCACCCAGCACTCCAAGCATGCCTAGTAAATCTCAGAAAGGGAACCAGTGTGAAATTCATGCTGAGAAAGTGCAGCGTGGATCCAGGTTTAAGGGACATAACAATTAAAATAAAATTTAACCCCACAACTCTTAGTAAAGCAGACAGATGCATTTGAGAGAATTCAACTTCTTACAGAATAAGTGAAATTACTACATAAAACTTCATTGAAGTGGGAGAACAAAACAGAAAGAGGAAGGTAAACAGCGTAATAGATTCTTTCTCATTTTTGTTAATAGTTCTATAAAGAACAAAACTAATAGTCATGTCATGGAGTGGGGAACAGTATGTAGCTCAGGGAAAAGAACTTCAGTCACCTGAGCAAATCAGCTCAATGTGCCTCAGGTTGAGTGGCTACCCTAATCCAATGCAAAAGCTCCCAGCCCTTTGGGGAGGAAATAGTGAAAAATGGAGCTCTGTGAGCACCTGTACAATTTAATTTTCACTGATCTCTGAGTGGTGTCTACACCCAATATTTATTACTTTACTTTAGGAATTGAATTTGGTCCTGTTACCAGTAACCAAATAAATTCATTATTCTCAACACAGAGTATAATAATATGTTAGCCTTTCATTGTTTCCTTGGTGAAGCAACTGTTAAGAGCACAAACAGAGACTTCCAAACTCCTCTTGGAATATCAACCTGCAAATTTTGGTAATAAAACCATGAGGCTTTTATTGCCTATCCAACCAAGTAGAGAGGCTATCCAGTATCCTGTCCAGTATCCCTAGAGGAAAATTAGGTTCACAGGTGTTATCTTTATGTAAATAAATATGGAATTTTACAGAAATACAAGCATTTTCCATCTCTAAGACTCCTTGTTCTGTATCAGAAGGTGAAAAGATTATCTTAGACTTCTGCCTTAGCAAAAAAAGCAATAGATGTTAATTTTTCTAAATTTTATTAATATGAAAACAGCTGTGACTACTGCCTCTAAATTTCAGTAAAAGTATAAGCAAGTTTTAATTAAATTTGCAATGAAAATATCACTATAATGAGTATATATATTAAAAATGTATATCTACAGCAGTACAGAAATTTCTGACCTACAGGAATTTAGATAAATATATACAGTCAGAGTAGAATAACCTCTTAAATTGTTAGTCAGTTACCTGGCACCAGTTTTGGTCAACTCTGCTTTGCAACTTTCAGGCAATACAGTTAATCCCTCAGAAGACTGCTCTAGATTAAAAAGAACTTGCAAAACAAGGATTCGAAAGAAAATAAATAATAAAAGTAACAGGGAAATTACCTTAGGAGCATGTAGAAAGAAAATGGAGCTCATCTGAATTTCCATGCATGGAAAGATTCAGATAATTGCACTGATTAAGTTACAGTAATGTACTGTAAAATCATACACAGGAATAAACTTTATGCAGCTCCTGAAGGAGAGTCAATATTGTAAAATACAATACAAGAGAGGAGGAATTTCTGAAAAATCTATTTCGCTTCTGGAAAGGATGAGTTTGGCTCCCAGAGCCTCTGTGAGCATTGCTTACCTGACTGATGTGTATCCATGCTTCCTCATTGCCTAAATAAGTATGACATCTTGGGCAACTGGCTTCCGTCAGTCAGTCAGGAGATTTGGGAGACAGAGAGTATTTTGGTCCATTTCGTACTATGTGTGAAAGAGAAGGACAATGATTTGACATTTATTTCAATTCCTCACATCACAGATCAGACACAAAGATATAATTCATCAATGTCGTTCTACCAAAGGCAAGACATATTAGGAGAAAACACTGTTCAATCTGATTACAGTGCTGGTTGTTTAATTATTGTAACAGGTAGACAGGACAGTACCAGGACAAGTAAACAAGCTGCTACACATAACAGGACTGTGTTTTGAAAGTGAAATATACTTCTGATGTACTGACAATTTTTGTTACTCTAAGAATAATGATGGCATATTCAAAAATAGCTCTCTGTGTGCAGCTTTGCTTTGCCTTCTTTATATAATTATCCTTACAAGTTCATCTAAATTATTATTTAAGTAATTACATGGAGCACACCTTTCTGGAAGAGAGTAGCTTACTATCTGGGGCTGCGTAACTATCAAATTAGATCTCAGCTGCATACATCATCCAGGAAATTTCAGCATTTGCGCAACACATTTATTCAGGTGGAATTTAATTAAACGGAACAAATTAAAGCTGACTACTGACTCATTTCAAAGCATTGGAGCACAGACGTAGGCAGTGACACTGGAAAAAAATTGCAACCATCTAGGACATTGTCAGCTCTCAGTAGCCCTCAATTAGCCATTAATAATTTTGTGAAATTTAAATTTGATTTGCACCGTGCAAAAAGCAGTTTGAGAAGAGAGATCTGTTAAGTGATACATCTCAAACAAGTCCTTCAACGTGTGCAAATATTTAAGTGCACACTTTTGGATCACTGGAAGCTAATTGTCAGCAAAATGGCTAGTGTGTATACATACATGTATGGACACAGCTCACCTCACCAGCTTTCTTTATTAGCTTTCCCCTCATCTGCTGAGGTCACAAAAGAACAAACTGTGCTGCCCTGCTGTCTATATCCAGATTATACAGAGCTGAGGCCGCAGCTAAATTAGCACTTTGTACACACATTTATGTACTTCTGAAATTGTAATTAGAGGAATTGCAAAAAAAAAAAAAGAACAAAAAAGGCAAGCTCTCTCAGCTTTGTATTTATCTGTGGTTTTGATTGCCTTTACCAGCCAGGTGAGCTCAAACTGAAACCTCTAGCAAGCAGTAGGAGGAGGACAGTGCTGGATGGGGCACTCAGTACTGTGGTTTAGTTGGCTCCTTGGTGTTCAAAGGTTCGACTCAATGATCTTAGAGGTCTTTTCCAATCATTTGCCTTTAATCAATCGATCTGCTTCAGGCTCTTGTTTGTCTAGGACCATCTCCCAGTTCTGTTGCATTAACAATTATATACATATATATATATGCAGAATTTTCCATGTACCTTGATGACTGGAAGTTAATTTAACCTGTCACTTTCTTTTGCATCAAAAATATTTGTTAACATCTTGGAGCTAATAGAACTATTGGATATAGGAATTGTTCACAAGAAAATTCTCACTGTCTTTAATATATTTGCTATTTACAAGGCCTCCTGGAACAGTTTAGAAAACTCATTTTCAGGCTATTTTTGGTGAACTGTTTGGTGTATGTGTTCTCACATTTGATAGTGGGTGCTTGCTACACTGTTGTTTTCATTATGTTGGCTGACAATCTTTTGGCAAATAAGAACAATTCCTCCTCCCACCACACCCCCTCACTGGCATGTCCAGGAGTAACTCCTAGATGCACAACTGATCCATTTCAAACTATTAACACATCTGAGATTCGTGAACATTTGCACAGTTAACCAGAAGATGTTAGGAGATGCAGGACATGTGATTAGTAGCCCACTTGGGAGCACAACCATTCCAAATTTGACCCCTGTCCTCAGAAACATACTGGTATTTATAAATTTGATTTTAAAACTTTGCGTATTTTTGAACCAGCTAGTTTGGAAACTATTTTTACTACTACATCAAAGCACAAAAAATAGAGCAGATGCAGATGCCATAGGAATGATGTTGGCTAGGAAAAATCAACAGATTTTACACAAAGCTGGACTGACTTTGACAACTGCAGAGATTTGGTCAGTTATTGATCAGACAGTTAATAGACCTGAAGCTTAAGAATTAGGCAGTGTATCCACCACTTTTTTAATATTAACACCAAAAAGGCATACAAAAACAAGCTTACAATTTTCTCAAATTATCAGTAAGCAGAAAAAGGGAAGAATGGCACCCATGCCCAGACATAAGAAGGAGAATACACCTTGGAGGATCACTTGGTTTAGCGACAGGGTCAGAGTTAAGTACACAAGAATACTTTGCGAACAAAACATAGAAATCAAATTATTTACTGAGAGAAGAGTGCATTGAGGCCATCACTAATGCACAAGAATACTCTGTAAATAAAACATAAAAATCAAATTATTTACTGAGAGAAGAGTGCATTGAGGCCATCAATAAGCAGAGAAGAGATTTAAGAGTTAAAATATTGGCAAATCGTCATTTCTGAAGACAGCAAAGATTATGAAAATACAAGCTGTGCAAAAGCTAGAAGCCTAAACTACTGATCCCCTTCCTAGGTTCTAGAAACGTCACTTTCCACTTGTGTATTCTCTCCCAGAAAAATCTCTAATGTATTATATAGTAGAAAGTGTACTTATGTAGCATTAAATAATGTGAAAATAATAGAATTCTGCAATTACATGGCACTACGCAACTTTTTTGCTTAAATGTTTAACATTTAAATTCCTAGTTTTACAAACATTTCACAGAGCTTGTTACTAGGTACCTTACAGTACAGTTAACTGAGCTACACAGAATAAATGATGCCTGCTTGTAAGTATTTACAAAATTATACCTAAAAGAGACAGTGTAACAGTTTTCGAATTCAGTGTTAAACATCACATAATCAAACACTGAAAAAATATTGTAATAAATAATTCGAAGTAATGAAGAAGTACATGATATTGTTCAAGACAAATTATATTCAAGATATAAAAATAAAATATTAACTTGAGCTATTCAGCACAGTACAAGTGACTTCAGTATAAAAATACTAATCAAGGCAAGCAGTCAAGATTCAAACCCAGAAGAATTAACACTAAAGGAAATTAACATTCTTTTGATAAAGGTTTTGTTATTTGGGCTGTTCAACATGTCCAGCATTTTCCCCACTAAATGCTATGTCTACCATTCAACACCCAGAAGGAATTTACTGAGAGTTTTTTCCCAAAATTGACTCCACTTATTATTTTTAGGGAAAGAGTAAAGCCACAAGTGTCTAACTGCCTAGACTTTCCATGGATCAGATTAGGAATTTTTCCTAGAATAATACACATTGCTGTCTTTGAAAGGTAAACAGATTTGTTAAAGTGTCTTTCCAAAGTGATAGAGTTTATGATTTAGCCAGTTATTCCCGAAAGTGTGAACATTAGAAAAGACAAACACAGTGATTGGGTAACCCTTTCATTTCTATGGCCATTGACAAATTCAGATTTAGCTATATGTTTTCAAAATCTACTACTATCTACAAAGGGTTTTTTTGAAGGCAATCCTTTTTTCAGTAGATTAACCTGGAAAAATTTAAAGTGATGCAGCCAACCTATTATCTTCCCTGTGTTTTTAGGTGCAGCCTTTAGAGATGCAGAGAGGAAATAATTTCCCCATTTTTTGTTTGGCTAAAAGTCTATTTATTTTTTCCTGTTGAAAAACTATGTGTAGTTATTTCTCTTCCTCTCCCAAGTGTAACAGACTAGTCTTGTCATTTGTGTGTTCTATTCTCAGACAGTAGAGAGAAAAAAATTAGGAAAGTGTAACTGTAGTTCCACAAAAGCCAGCTGACAAGACCCTCGAGGAGGAAAGATGCTTCTAATATTTCTGAGAATGACTAGATTTCAAGTTCATGGTTTTCCCTTAATGCCTGTAAAAGATACAGCTTTGAGAGCCTGCAAAGCTCTGAGCTTTTCTCATTATTTGTGCACAGCAAATGTAGCTGCAGTACAAGATCTTCCAACTTTACAGACAAACACCTTTCCCTTTTTCAAAGAATCAGTTCTAGAGGAGTGAAGCAGTAGGAAATTGTGGCATTAGCTCCCAGGATGACCCTGCCAAGCTGCAGTGCTAAGTGCCATTCTCTTGGCTAGCTGGAAAATCATCACTTTGGTCTTGAGAGACAGAATGTGTGCCTGAACATCTCCAGGAGCTGGAAAAATGGTTAAGGGACATTGCAGAGATTATTTCACCTTGAAATACATCTACCTTAGATCTTATTTCTCCAACTCTTTGCAGGCTCAAATGGGGGAAAAACAGGCACCTGCTGAAAAGGAGAATTGATTAAGTTGGATTTTCAACACTGAGCAGCTATTCCCAGGTGCTGAGAACTCCAGAAGTTGATGGAGCTAGCGTGCACAAGGGAGGAATACATTGGCAGCTCCTTATCAGGTGACAGCAAAATTTGTGTCCTTTCACCTCTGTATCTTGGAGATAAAAGAGAGACTGACACAGTGCCCCAGGAGATACTAACTTACAAATTATCAAAGTAAGTCTCTGTTTTAGCAATGCCTTCCTGCTGCTCCTGTCAACAGCTATGAGGATTGCAAATTTATTTTCTCTAAATATTGTGTTGATGGTTAAGATAACCATAAACATAAACACTTTCATTGTTCAATAGGATCAATACGACTTTGAAGTTGCTTTAGCACTGATGGAAAGTTGTTTTATTTTTAGTTTCTAGTGAGGAGAAAAATCTTTAACTCTCTATAGATCTAGAGTCTTTAACATGACATGGCTACCATTTTTATAACAGCAAATCTAGAACAGGACATATGGCTGAACTTTTTCTTCATAAGTATTGCACGATCTCAGGACAGCACCAGGTTAAACGACAGAATAACATTTACAATTAAAAGAAGATGCTGTGCATTGATTTCATTGACATCTCAGTCACTGATTCTTTGTGTGACCCAGAACAATTAATTTACTCTCTGTTTTAGTCTGTGTCTCTATTGTGAAAGGAGTCCTTAGCAACATTCAGTTATTGGTTATTGCAGGACTCTGTGAAAATGGGGAGAGAAGATGGTTTCTTTTCATCAAATAAATTAGACAGGCTGATATTTTTATACATTTAAATGCCTAACAATTCTCAGTGCTCTTCACAAACAACCAAGAGAAAGAAAAGTCTACTAATGTTCAGTCCTTTCAAAAGTATACTCAGCAGGGTCCATAATATATTAAACTGAATAAACCACCAATCAGGAATATTTATAAAAAGCACATAATTCCAGTAGATATATTTCATTATGTGTTTTGCCGTTTGTCAGGTAAACCTTTGAATTTATTCACCCTCCATAATCATAACTCCTCTGTTTATCCACTCTTTTGTGTTTTCAGACTTAGCAACATTTTCATTGGCCATGCAAGGTGTGATGAGATACCAGGTTTGTTTGCTTTAATTTCACGTCCTACAAAACAAAATTTCACCTGCCTTGCTAACTAACATTTTGGGGGGACG